>JACXGI010012044.1:0-23621 GCA_016801175.1 Esox masquinongy | reverse complement strand
CCCCCCCCCCCCCCCCCCCCCCCCCCCCCGATTCATTCTGTCCAAGTGTATGCATGGGCATTTAATTATAGTACAACAACGCTCCATCCCATGTTACAACAAGACTCCTCTCACAGGCAAATGACCTCTGCTGTCAGCTCAGGCAGTTGGTGTAAATGTTTTTGTGAGAAAGTGTGAATGTAGAGAAGCACCACCATCTAGTGGGAAGGTTACACCCCGCATGGCCAGCTGCTGTTAAAGCCATTTCCGTCCAAGTACCCCTGACTGCAGTGTGCAGTTCAGGGCGAGGATCAATGTGGGTGGAGTCAAACGTTTGAGCCTGCCCGTATTTGACCCCTCCCACCGTTTTTTTGGCCATCTGAGGTTTGACAGTCACACAATGAATACATACACACACGTTTTGTGCATGGCACATGTTGAATACAAACACAGTTCATTTTTGAAGATAGTAAGAAATATTACATTAAGTGATAGGCCTACCCGCCAGAGTATGTAACCTCTCAAGCAAAGGTTAGGCTCTACTCCACCGTTCCACCGTTCCAAGTCTTTCCCATCGCTCTGCTCAAAACCGCTATTAGCTCACAGGAAAAATAACTGCCACTCCAAATTCGCTCCATTCTTTTTTTGTTTAGTCATAATTCAAACAAAATCTGTCAATTTTGTGATTATGTGTGTCGAGTATTCGTTTTTATATAACCAAGCCATACAGTATTTTAATGAAGTCTGGCTTGTTTTTTTAACAACATGAAAGGATGAGAATACAAAGTAATCATTATTTAAAATAGTCTACAGATCTGTCTATCAGTCTTTTAGCCAAAATGTATACACCCAAACAAGTACCATTATATTATTAATTTATTACTAATTTTATAAGACAACGAAATAGTAAAGCATTTCTGATACACTATCGGCTGGCAAGAAAATCAGATACTCAGCATTTTTAAACAACATTTTGCCTATAGAATGTGTAAAATAAAATAGTACATTTACTTGCTTTGAATTCAATTAAATTGAAACGAAAAAAGCCATATCAGCACGCAACCAAAAAGGAACAAAAATATATATTCTATCAATGGGGTACATGTCAAGAAATTGCAAATCGCATGCTTTCAAATATTAGGCGCTCAGCATTTAACTAGCATATACATTGCATATATTAGCTGTAAAAAGTAAAATCTAAAACTGACTTGAAATTAAATAAAAACGTTTTGGTAAATCTAGTCTGTCTATAGGAACTTGGAAAACACTGTTAGAAAGACGAGTTAGGCCAGTCTGTGGCTTCAGGATGATGTTATGGTGTATGATGCATTTCTTATCATTTCTGTACTTCTCTAACGCTGATCATCCCTTTTCGCCCACTCAGTTTTAAATCTACGATCCAAAACAGGAGCTGGGGCAAGATGCTTATCTTAAAAGTACCGCGTGTAACGAGTGGAAACATTGTCTTATAGTGTAGTTTTTCAATAATATTATAGATAATTAACAGATAATAAAACTACTACCACATTTAATGTATACATATATGTGTAAATATATATTTACATATATATCACAACATATGATATATATCGAAACATCCATTTTCACAGTTTCACAGCCATCACAATATATGATATATATATATCCTTTTCGATATATATCAAAACCTTCCTTTTATACTTTTTTGGAAAGGAAAGAATATAAAAAATAAAAAAAATAAAAAAATATTATTTTTTTATATATATATATATATATATATACAGCTCCGGGAAAATATATATATATATATTCTTATAGGCCTATATAAAATATATATAAATATATTTTATATAGGCCTATAAGATAAATGACCATATCAAAACGGAAACTTATTGTAAGTCAGACCAGTACCTTTGGGCAGGGGCACTGCCAGAGATTTTGGGCCCAAAGAAAATATATCGTATTGGGCCCCACCAAATAATGTTCTAATATTTGTTTAGGGCCCCTGTCAGTCACAGGCCCTTAGAATCATCCTAACTTGTCCCCCCCATATGGCGCCCCTGCCTTCGGGCATGAAACAAATATACCCAATTCAAATTTAAGTAGACAAATACAACTAAAATTAACCAAACGTTTCAATCCTTAGCTACAATGTAGCTACCCACTTCGTTCCTTTCTGATAGCATGTGCACGTTTTCCATAATGATTTATTAGTTGTGGTTACTACATCACCGAACTCCCTCTCCTGCATGTTCTTGGTTCTCCTCATTTCTGTACGTTACCTTTATTTTGCACCAGTGGGTTTTATCAGTTTCTTTATTAAATTATTGAGTAAACTTCATGAAAGCTTAAGCAACAAGGTTTATATTTGTATCTATGTAGGACAAGTTCGATAAAGATTTGCTTTCGTTGACGTTGATACCTTCGTGAACCTCAGCTTGAGTGACCTTGAAGGAGACCGGAAGGGGGCGGGTTAAACGTGTTTGACTCCGCCCACATTGAGCCCGGCCCCAAATTGCACACTTCTGTCAGGGGCTTCTCATTCCATCTGCTTGATAACTTGGATGAAGCAGGCCTATAGCATTTTGAGGGAAAATTTTCTTGTTCTTTTTCTGGTAGAAAAACAGAATGTCTATGCATTTAGAAATAACTGGTTTTATTCCGACATATCTGAAACAACTTTTTTGTTATACCAATGCACAAGTTTGATCAAAAGCAACGTGACACATGCGTACACACACAGGGCCTGGACTACAGTCCTCTACCTCACTGTAATCTGGGTCAAGGACACACACACATTAACAATAATAATATAAGTCACATGATAAAGATATGAATTGAAATAAAATGGGCCTTTATAGGGAAATACAGACGTTAGACTAAAATGGTAGTCATGTTTTCAGCTGTCTGTATGCCAGTAGCCAAAGCCTGATAAAGTAGTGCATTCCTACTATGGCAAAGTCATGAGGGGGAACAGATACAGCTTAAGGTGTAATTTGTCATCCAGCATTTCCTCAAACAGAACATACCATTAATTATGGAGAGGTCTGGATACAGACAGAAGTTCGGCTAGTTGATGATAGCAGGTTAGAGAACCGCTCAACACCCATTTGCATTTACCCAATGGACCTTTATGGACCTTCAGATGATTTGATACAGGGCAAAGTAAATCTATTACCAATTCTGCATTGCAAACCAACTTTTGATCATGTACAGATACATCCCACCAACTGAAAGAAACGCACCACAGTTTAGCTGTCGAGGGAGACCTTCGGAGACGGCAAAGACACAAGCCCTCTTAGAACAATTCCATTAGAATCTCAAGACGGAGAACACCAGGCCGTGTTTGTTGAGGCGGTGGATGAGAGTGGTCTTGGCAAACGCAGCTCCAGGACTGTATACTCCTCCCCTGTCAATCCAATCAACACAGCCTTTGGTTTCCACGTACCGCGCCTGTATTGTAACATCCCCTGAATGTTGTAACATACTCACTTAACAGGAAGGAACTGTGGTTCATTTAGCACGGTGATGGCGGCTTGTACCATAGCGACAGGTGTGGCTACATAGCCAGGCTCTGTGGACCAATGAAAACCGAAAGTGTATTAACAGAAAACATACTGCTAAGATGGAAATAACAATCACACAAAATACTATGTAGACATTGGACAGAAACAAACACAACCCTGACCTAAAACCAAAGGAGAGTGTATTATTACCCGCTCCACGTATCTGGGTACAGATCCTAGCGTTGGGTCTTCCCTGAGAGGGGTCAGTGCCCTCAGTGTAACCTTCCCCGAAAAATGTCAGTCTGAAAGAAGTTCCCTCCATCTGCAATATGAGAGGGAGATGTGAGAGGGAGTACCTAAAAGTTGAGTCCAGGCCTCCGCTTCCATAAACTGATCAAGAAAACGACATGCATATAAACAATGAAATAATCCAATGCATTGTTATTTAATGAAGAGTGTACAATGCCTGTATTCAAAACTTGAATAAGCATTACAATTGTACTGAGGTTCTTCTCAGTACGACTAGGCCATTCATGTACTATTCTCATAAGAATGAGTACCTGCTTCCTGCTTGGACCAGACTTGGTGAACATGCCAAAGGAGAATATTTCTGGAAACTGAGGAGAGAAACATCAACTGCTTCACATATTATTGTCATCGCTGTAAAGTACAGTAATGCTGTTGTATATTAGTTAGTCCATTCTAGTTAGATTATTACCTTATGTTAAAAGGCATTGCAATGTTAGGTCTTCACACATACTTTTGTTACATAGTAAAGAAATTAAAATGTCAAGTGTTCAATGTTTTGTAATAGTCCAACCATGTGTTTGAACTAAATGTGAAAACCACATAGTCATTCATTTAAAATCAATACACACAAATGGGGAGCTCTGCACCTTTTTAGAAGCAGCAATAAAATTGATTGTTTATTTATAAGCTAGTATTCATTACAACATTTTGTTTATGGCCATCAAATAAGCAATTATTACTTTTGAATTAATAAGCCAAACATTTATGAATGTTCTGTCTTGTTTCTCTTTTCTGTACTCCAACCACCCACAATTCGTAAAATCGTCAGTGATAGTTATTGTTTTGCTTCCGAACCAAACTGCTGATTAAGCTTATTACCATAAGCATGTGATGTGAAGAAATGCTGTGTATTGGCCCCAGTCAATAGTACAGCATTATATTGGGAATGTGGTAATGATCCCTGGTCAAAGTTTAAGGGACAATATACTGCATGGGTTCAATATATAAGAACATGGGATACACATTTTGGATACATACCGTAATTAGGAGCTTTCTTCCCAGCCTAAACTTCCCTAGGAACCAGAAAATCAGGCCACCACAGAACAACTTTATCAATGACCAGACGCCGCCAACGCCTACATATGCAGTGTACTGGACCTGGGGAGGGCGAGAAATCAATAAATAACTCAACTCCTTTATGCTCCTGTTGCATTTTACTTCAACATGAACCATAGGAAGGATAGAGGAAGAACACACATCACAGGTTGGTACTGTAAATGACAGCCTAGTGTTTAGAGCATAGTGCCAGAAAACAAAAGGTTGGATGTTTGAGTCCCAGATCTGACCAGAAATGTGCCCTTGAGCAAGGAGCTTAATCCTAACTGCTCATGTAAGTTGCTCTGGATAAGACGACCGACCTGCTTGAATAAGGATTAAACACAAAATGCGACAAAAACCTCCCTGATGCACTGTTGCGGGCCAGAAACAGTGTTGAGACGCCCTGCAGAGATAATGAGGAGAGAAATGATGAATCACTTCAAGATGCCGGATGACTCATTATCATCCATCTCTTTCTACATGAAAAAAGAAAGGGGTTGTTTACAATCTATTTTGCTCTATATTGTATGTCTGGGAGTAAATGAGGCTTCATCACATAGTTTCATAAGAACCTAGCAAATGGAAGAAAATGTTGACAGTCACTGTTGCTTGACCTGATTATGGTAGTAAAAGCATGGAAGGAAGTGAGACATAGATACTGTGGTACAATATGGACATGACAGGATTTACATAATGATGTAATTTAGCGGCCTCTTTTATCAAAACCGACATACAGCCATGTGTGAATACGTTTTGTATTGAGATGTTTGGGTTGGCTAGCAATCATGGGTAAAATACTAGCCGTAGATGGCATAAGAGTCTGAATTTCGCTGAGAACATTTTGTGTTTTTTGTCCGAAGACAAACAGTTCCACATAAGGCAACAACAGAGGATCATTGAACAGCTGAATGCAGTTAGACAGAGCTAGGTATATTTCAGACAGAGCTAGGTATATTTCAGACAGAGCTAGGTATATTTCAAGTTATGAAGGTGCATGTTAGATCTTACCGGTGCTGCTTTTTGGTCCTCATAGAGAAAGCGCTGGGATCGCTTTACCACTGATCTGTCTGAGCCCATGAAGGGTATGGCATACTGGTTAATCTCCTTACTGAAGAACAGGCAAACCCTGAGTAATGCACGCACATCAGTGTATGTCCAAATACACAGTCAATCTGCATTATCATCATCCCACCAAATTCAACACAGACAGAAAGGATCAACTTGTTTCCCCAATGTTCATAGGCTAGTTCTTAAATCCACTTCAGCTATACCAAGCACAAACCGTGCCACACCAATAAAATGTAAGTTCTTGGGAATGAAATGAACACGCACAGTGTTTACATTAGACATCTGCCCATACCTCTTCTTAAATTGGGCTCCAACGACGGGGAGAGGCTGGTGGCCAAATTTCTTCCTCAGCTTCCTCAGGGAGCCGCTGTCTGCAAAGCCATAGATGGCTGACTGCCATGTACTGTCATGGGCACAGCCTCCCTACAGGGAAGAGCCTCCCAGAGATTCATCCACAGTCACAATGAACCGACCAGCTATGTAACCCTGGTTCTACGAAGGAGATTAGGGAGATGTCCAACTATGGGATACGTCCTCTGACGGATCATTGGTCGAAGCCCTGTTCGATCACTCTTAACTCGGCAATCGGAGCTTCGTGGGTGTTCACTTTGCATGTCTATAAAATACCCTGCAATGTTCCGATTCCACATTCTAAGAACTACCTCTTATACAAAAAGAGCAAGTGGAGCAATTTTGCAAGATGTCTCCCTCATCTTACCAGATCTCCTTCATCAATATTCTCATTCATTCGATTCGGTTCAACATCTCTCTATGGGACACTTGTAAAACGCCCTGATCGCCTGTTTCCAGAAGCGCATGAATGTCGTTAACATGTTTGGCTGTAGCCGGAGGGAGAGATCTCACAAGACAGACTCCTAAGATCCACAGTTTCCAGAAGTTCAAAGTGGTTGCCAGTAAACGCATCCAGATCCAAGGCCAAAACCCATGATGGGGCAAGTGGCAGAGACATCACTCCCTTCACAACACGATGAACCAGAGGATGGCATCCATTGTTGACTCACCTGGTCCTAAATGACAGGATGAAACAGCCACCAATTTAACCTTAACAGTGGAACAGACCTTGCCCTTGTCGAGCAATAACCTGTAGGAAGGAGAGAACAGCAGGGTTGGAATACTGAAAAGGGACCAACTCACGCTTTTCACAATATGTCTCAAACACCCTCCAGATCAACAGAATGAAGTCACCACTCCCCTTGTGAGGGTTTCCCTGAGAGAGTAAATCTGCAACTGAATTTGGTCTGCCTGCCAGAAGTGTTACTTTAAGACGCAAGAGATGCACTCTGCTCTATAGCAAGCCCTCCCTCATCAAAGAGTGAAGTTGATTGTAGCATGTTATTCCTTGGCAAGAAAGACGTTGTTTGACCTGACCAGGACATGATGGCCCTGTAGGAACAGACAGAAGTGGAGAGCTGCTAGACCCTTTGCAGTGGAGAGGCGGGTTCAAGTGAAGACAGGTTACCCAACAGTGAAAGTCTCTCATGAGGAGGCCAGCAGAACTACAACATTCATGGAGGCCATGAGCCCAAGAAGCCTCAGACACATCCAGTATGCGACTGATGTTGCTGGGTGAAACAGACAGGGAGGGGTGAGAAAACGTCACTCTCTCTACACTGGGGGCTGCTCGGCAGGTTACAGTCCAAAAGATTTTCTGTTGGATCGGTACAAGCAATCTTTTGGCACAAAAGATTTGCCTAGTCTAGAGTGAGCAGGTGCTACAACACCTTTACAACACTTTTGCATTGGAACATTCTTAACTATCACCGTCAGCATGTGAGTCTGGATTTGATGGGGGGATCCTCTGGTTCTGGTGTGGTCTCATGGTCGGGTAACAAACTAAAAAAACAGCATCACTCATGCTAGTTAAACAACCAGATAGGTGGTCACCCAAGGGTTGCTATAACCTGTGGTGCTGTTTACCCACAAAAATGGTAAGCCCCATGAAAATTAGGCCAGCCAGCTGAGAGCTAAAGAGACCTCAGGTAGAAATAGCAAAGAATAATGGAAACGTTTTTAGTGGGGGACTGAATCAGCACAACTGGCAAGTTAAACAGCTCTAATTACGGGAAGGCTCGACAAGAAGATAACTGTAGTTAGCCAAAGACATAAAGTGTTGCTAACCAGCTAACTGTGGTAACTTTTCTTGGTGAAGTGAAAACTTCAGATTTCCTTAAAATAGAAATGAAGCCACACTGAGGGGAACAGTTAAACCGAGAGAGCTTGTTTCCTGAAGAAAACAGCTAGTAACCAGTTTTCCTCACAGAGGCAAAGAATGAGAAATCCAATTATTGCAGGGTGTAATACTGAGAAGTGAACATCCACAACACTGACTGGCCTGTTAGGCATGATTGAAAAAGCCTTAAACCAATGACCAGTAGAAGAGCATGAGATCTTTTGAGATGTTTTTTGTGTTTGATTCAACTCAATGACAACAAACTTTTAGCGGGATAGTCCAACCTAATAGATATGTTTTTAAAATACTTTGTCTGACATTAACGGGATATTTTGCTTGAATTACAAAATGGCACATTGGCTATTATACAAGTTATGATACCAATATTAGCATGCAGCGTACACACATCTTAACATCAGGGGACGGTTTCGCAGACACGGATTAAGCTTAGCCAAGGACTAAAAAAATCTAGTTCAATAGAAAACTCCATTGAGCTTGTTTCTTTAGTCCTAGACTAGGCTTAATCTGTGTCTGCGAAACCTGCCCTATATCTTTTATAAGAAAACAACTGTTAACTATCCCTTCAACGTGAGACTTAATTTCCCATAATGCAATTATAGGAAACAGGAAGGGATAGCGCCTTCTACCTCAGGTCCAGTGTGAACAGTCAGGAAGCTCTCTACAGCTGTCAGTGTTCCTGTCAAGAGATATGACAGTTTTATTACATATGCTTTATTCAAGGAAAAACATGACTAGCACACAGACAGAAACCTCATTGGAAACCAACAAGAGTACTAATGCGGTGAGTTCATTGTGTAGTGTAACTAGCTGTATCAATCTGTATGGAAGGCTGCTGAAAACACATCTTCTTAGCCAAAATGGTGCTGCAATTCATCATTGATGACAGGGCAAACCCTACTGAAGAAGAATGAAGCTGAAAATCCAGTGCCATGGGCCAAAATAAGTATGAGAAATGGAATTGATGGATGCCAGTGTATAAACCCCCTCGACACAAACATCAGTGTTCTCCATCTGAAAAAACATTCAAAAACACAACAATGACAGCGTAGCGCTATACCTTTAAAATGGTCCTTTGTGTACAGGATGCCCATGTCAGCTGGTATGGAGTCAAAGCCACAGCTACCAATCACATACACGCCGCTGACCATCGTTTTGCTGTGGTACTCCAGCTGCATTCTCTCCAGGAACTGTGGACCAGGGTCAAGTTCAATTCTATTCAAATTCAGACACACTTCCTTGTGTCTTAAATGCTTGTTAGTAAGGGAACATTTTAATTCAATTCCTGTCTGGTTCACTTTGCGATTGACTGGAATTCAAATGGAATTGACTACAACCCCACTATGAACCACATACAAGAAAAACAAGCAAACACTCTCAACCAATCTGCCATTTCAGTGGAATTTCAATAGTTGACCAACACTGAATGTTTCACAGTATAACATCCAAATACATCCAACAAGCCTTGTCTTTGTCAAAAACAATGACTGTCATGGACATTAATAATAGAAGGTTGGACATGGAGGCTACTGAAGGCTAACATTGCCTTGAAAACAGACATTTAATATCCTGATGTTGTATGTAAACAAGCCTACTTTACCTGAGGTTCTCCACAGATGTCTATGCAGTGGGCTCCATTCTGGATACAGGCCTTCACCACTGGCTCACCATAAAACCTGTACTGGCAAGATGAGTAAAAAGGTATGGGTACTCATGCATGCACACATCACAAACTCATCATCACTTTATCAAAGGTTAGAAGTGCACCATCTGCTCCCTATCAAATTGCCACAACTTTACACTGGCCTACATATTATTATGGTCGATACACAGTGATTAAGTTGCATCTACTGCACTGTACAGTACCCTCAGACACAGCTACTTAGTCAGCAGATTTCTAACAAGCTCAATGCAGTCGCAGATTTCCAATTACTGTCTCACTGGGGAGAAGAGTACCTGGGGAGTCTGGATGACTGTGAAATGCCAAACAGGCTTCTTTTTCCTCTCAGGTCTCAACAACAACAACACTCACAAATCCAGTAGACTTACTGGCCCCACACAGTTCAGGACAACCAGTCCTTGTTGGCACATGATGGCCAATGAATCTGCGTCCGAAACATCAGCCACAATGATATCAACTTCAGTCCTTAGCTCTGGCTTATCTGAAAACAGAGATCAAACTTATTAAATGAGTGCATTGGTTAAACTCACATGTAGAATGAATCGTAGTAGCTTAAGACCACTGGCATTATGACATGCAGCATTTTGGAGTGGACACAACCATTCTCAATCAAAAAGGGGACTAAATAGTGGCAAATAACAGTACACTGGAATACTTCAAAGATCATACACCGATTAGCCATAACATTATGACCTCGGTCAGGTGAAGTGAATAGCACTGATAATCTCGTTATCATGGTACTTGTCAGTGGGTGGGATATATTAGGCAGCAAGTGAACATTCTGTCCTCAAAGTTAATGTGTTAAAAGCAGGAACAATGGGCAAGCGTAAGGATCTGAGCAAATTTGACAAGGGCCAAATTGTGATGGCTAGAGGACTGGGTCAGAGCATCTCCAAAACTGCATCCCTTGTGGGGTGTTCCCGGTCTGCAGTGGTCAGTAACCATCAAAAGTGGTTCAAGGAAGGAAAAGCGATGAACCGGTGACAGGGTCATGGGTGGCCAAGGCTCATTGATGCACATGAGGAGCAAAGGCTGGCCCGTGTGGTCCGATCCAACAGACGAGCTACTGTAGCTCAAATTGCAGAAAAAGTTAATGCTGGTACTGATAAAAAGGTGTCAGAACACACAGTGCATCGCAGTTTGTTGCGTATGGGGCTGTGTAGCCACAGACCAGTCAGGGTGCCCATGCTGACCCCTGTATAATGCCGAAAGTGGCTACAATGGGCATGTGAGCATCAGACCTGGACCACAGAGCAACGGAAGAAGGTGGCCTGGTCTGATGAATCACATTTCCTTTTACATAACGTGGATGGCCGGGTGCGTGGGCGTCACTTACCAGGAGAACACATGGCATCAGGATGCACTATGGGAAGAAGGCAAGCCGGCGGAGGCAGTGTGATGCTTTGGGCAATGTTCTGCTGGGAAACCTTGGGTCCTGCCATTCATGTGGATCTTACTTTGACACGTACCACCTACCTGAGTATTGTTGCAGACCATGTGCACCCTTTCATGGCAACGGTATTCCTTGATGGCATTGGCCTCTTTCAGCAGGATAATGTGCCCTGCCACAAAGCAAAAATGGTTCAGGAATGGTTTGAGGAACACAACAATGAGTTCAAGGTGTTGACTTGGCCTCCAAATACCCCAGATCTCAATCCAATCAAGCATCTGTGGGATGTGCTGGACAAACAGGTCCAGTCCATGGAGGCCCCACCTTGCAACTTACAGGACTTAAAGGATCTGCTGCTAACATCTTGGTGCCAAATGCCATAGCACACCTTCAGAGGTCTAGTGGAGTCCATGACTCGATGGGTCAGGGCTGTTTTGGCGGCAAAAGGGGGACCTACACAACATTAGGCAGGTCATAGGTCATAATGTTATGGCTGATCGGTGTGTAATGTATTTCTGCAAACAACAGCATTTTTTTAAACACCTGCAACTGAATATAAATATTAAGATGATAAATATTTAACATAATTATTTACCAAAATACAGTATATTGCCCACTCCAAAACATCTGCAACGCTGCTATTCTAAACCATTGACATATGTGGGTTTGTTAGTGACTCAGTGATAGAGTTATTAATTAATTTTGTATTTTTAATTAATAAATGTTGTAATTATAAATCACATAGAGCTAAAGCCCCAAGTGGGCCTTCATTTAAAGGTCATTACTGAGGCACGTGTTTAAAAGGTCAAGTTCTGCAATAAGCATTGTGTGTAGTTATTGTATGCATACTGATAACAAGACATAGGCTGCTAGCCTTCTCCGTGTCCCTATAGCTTGAATGCA
The DNA here is from genome assembly GCA_016801175.1 of Esox masquinongy. NCBI lineage: Eukaryota > Metazoa > Chordata > Actinopteri > Esociformes > Esocidae > Esox > Esox masquinongy. The sequence goes on along the minus strand of JACXGI010012044.1, from coordinate 11,559 downwards.
ACTGAAAGCACTGTCGCAGTGAAAAATAAGCATTGTCAAACCATGCTTGAGATGAAATCGTTATTATACCAGTAGTAGCCTATAATCACGCGCTTAATTTCGGTGAAGCGTCAAGCACGTACTCAGAGAGTCGGCGGCTTGTTCCAGTACTCCCTCCAGCCGGTGTCTGCTCCGCCCGGCCAAGGCCCATTTCATAGACCCGCTGGGTCCTTCTGCGGCGTTCCGGGCTACCTCTTCCACCACGAACTGACCGGTAAAACCAGATGCTCCGAATACGATAATGTGGTAAGGTCTGGTAGAAATGACAGTCCCCATTGAGCACCAACGTCCCTAGCCAAGTGTACGCAAAATATTTTCAGTAGTGAATATAATTTGTTAGTATTAAGTGCGTTCACTTGTTATCAATATTGAAATACTATAGCAAAAATTATATTTCAAACCACATGGGTAGGCATAATAAGTCAAACGTTGACAACATAAACTCGTTCGCAGTCTTAGTCCACTGAGATCTTTCCAATGCTGGGTAAAGGTTGCAGTAAATGCTACAGTAGGCTTATATTTAGGATAATGGTGGCAGACTTGTTTTCATGGAGCACTGAGACATCGTGTGACTTGTTGGTGGTATTACATCTTAAAGCCAGTAAGTGCAAAATAACATTGCTTTTGATATTTAGATTTCCTTAATATTACCTCCTTCTGCACATTCAGTGTATATAACGTTACAATTCTAAAAAAAAAAAACACTGGCGTTTTTTTTACGTTTTCACGTTTAAATTGTGCAGCTGATTTTTCGACGTATAGCCTAGAGACGTAGGCTAGTATGTAGCGGAATGTAGACAAAAATAGAATTTATTACAAAATTGACCTCTATTGATGTTTAAAGCTCTATATGGTTTTGCACCCGAATACTTGTCTGACATGGTTTTTAGAAATGTGCCTGGTTGGTCCCTCAGGTCATCTGGTACTTGTCTTTTGGTTTAGATATGTGCCTGGTCGGTCCCTCAGATCATCTGATACTGGTCTTTTGGTTTAGATATGTGCCTGGTTGGTCCCTCTGATCATCTGGTACTGGTCTTTTGGTTGTCCCATGGGCCAGAACCAAAACCTTTGGTAAAGCCTCTTTCAGCCACTATGGACCTTGCCAGATTATCTGTGGGACGCAGATACTATTGACATTTAAAAAAAAAAAAAAAAAGGTCTTAAGACACACCTTTTTAGCCTGGCTTTCTAAAAGATTTTCTTTAAGTTGTCTTAAAATTTATTTTATTTAGTCATCCCCTTTGTTCTAACCTTTTTTTTTCTTTCTAAAGATTACAGATTTCATGTGTATCTTTACTGTAATTGATACATTTTATAAAATAATTATTTATTAACTGTTTTTATTCTGACTTACCTGTTTAAGCACTTTGAAGTACATTTTGTGTGCTATATAAATAAAATTTTATTTGATTTAAACCCTCAGCCCTGCATTTGCACCTTCACACACATCTTCACCATTCACAAGTGCTCCAGAGCTGAGGCGGTGTAAATGATCAAGGGTGTAGGGGCTTTTTAGACCCTCCAGCCCCTTAAACAAGGTGTGCAACAATGCAGCCTCCACAAGAGAAGTGGAATCCCATTAGGATCTGTGTTATTTTTGAGCATGCAAAGTTTTACACAGAATAATGGATTGTTGTGCCAATTTGATACATTGGATTTAGACCTTATTATTCTTATTATTACCTCTAATTGCACTGTTGGGAAAAGACTTGCAAATAAGCATTTTCACTGTAAAGGGCATACCTGTTATATCTGGCACGTGACAAATAACATTTGATTGCATTAAATGTTTAGATTAGATTAGATTTAACTTTATTGTCTTTGTACAAGTACAAGTACAGTACAACGAAATGCATTTAGCATCTTACCAGAAGTGCAAATAGAAGAGTGCAGAAAATGTACAAGTGAAACAATTAAGAACAATGTGTGTTATAGGTTGGATGTATAAATGTGCAGTGAAGGCAAATGCAAGTATAAATGGCAATTCTAAATGTGCAATGAAGGCTAATTGAAAGTGCAAGGTAGCATGTGCAACTGAAATGCAGGGATAGCAGTGATGAGGTTCCCAAGGTAGACATGTACATGTAACAGAGGCAGTACTAAGCGGTGGGTGGGTGTGTATGGTTAGTGTTGGGTCACAGAGTTCAGCAGGGTTACAGTAGCTGGGAAGAAACTGTTCCTGAGCCTGCTGGTGTGGGAACGAAGAGACCTGTACCGCCTGCCTGATGGTAGGAGGGCAAAGAGTTTGTGGCATGGATGTGAAGGGTCTCTGATGATGCCACGCGCCCTGTGCAGGCACTGCTTGCACTGGAGGTCCATGATGGCTGGGAGCTGGGCACCAGTGATGTGCTGGGTGGTTTTCACCACCCGTTGCAGGGCCTTCCGGTTGGCCACGGAGCATCCGCCAAACCACATTGTGGCGCATTTAGTCAGAATGCTCTCGATTGTGCAGCGGTAAAAGTTCACAAGAATCTTGGGAGACAGGTGGGCCTTCTTCTGCCTCCTCAAAAAGTACAGGCGCTGCTGCGCCTTTTTGACCAGGGTTGAGGTGTTGAGGGTCCAGAAGAGGTCCTCAGAGATGTGGACACCCAGAAATTTGAAGCTGGACACACGCTCCACCTCAGTGCCATCGATGAGAACTGGGGCATGACTGCAGCCTTTAGACTTCCTGTAATCCACAATGATCTCCTTGGTTTTCTTTGCGTTGAGGGCCAGGTTGTTGTCAGCGCACCATGACGCCAGGCACTTGACCTCCTCACTGTAGACTGACTCGTCATTGTCACCGATCAGGCTAGCCACCGTGGTGTCGTCTGCGAACTTGACGATGATGTTGGAACTGTGTACAGGAACGCAGTCTTGGGTGAAGAGGAAGTACAGGAGGGAGCTCAGCACACAGCCTTGTGGAACACCAGTGTTCAGTATCAAGGTGGAGGAGGTGAAGTTGTCTAACCTGACAGACTGGGGTCTGTTGGTTAGGAAGTCCAAAGTCCAACTGCGGAGAGAGGGGCTGATCCCCAGGTCATGGAGTTTGTTGCCCAGCCTAGAGGGGATGACCATGTTGAATGCTGAGCTAAAGTGTATGAACAGCATTCTCACATAGGTGTTGGTTTTGTTCAATGTTTTTAAATGTTCAATTTGAAAACATTGCTTACTTCTTCATAAACAAACATGATGTTTATTTCTTCTTAAACAATAGGAGGGATTTGTACTTTTGAATTTTGTTTAATTAATTAAAAGTGGACTGAGAATTGCATCATTCAACTCACAAGTTTGTCCTGAGGTTTATGTGTTTATTAATCCCCTGGTCACTCTTTGGAAGTCACCCTCTGAATTTCATCAGCAACATGCTGCTGAAACCAGAAGAGCACAACTAGACAACCCAATTCAATGACCGGCCAAATGCATCGCCCTCCACGGGACCCCTGGGCTAATCCATGATCAGATGCATGTTCTACCAAAGACGCAGCAGTGACAAACATGTAAACCACAAAACATTTAAATTATTAGACTAGTAAAACTATAATACTGCATGAATTATAATAAAATATTAATATCTGTGTCATGTGATAAGATGCAATCCATATGTGGTGAAAGTAGATTTCTTAATAAAAACATATATTTTTGTTTTATTTAACCTTTATTTAACCAGGTTAGCCACATTGAGATTAAAAACATCTTTCTCAAGAGGTACCTGGCCAAAAATAGCAGCACAAAGTTACAGCATATAAAATCACAACATAAGACATAAAATACCACCGTTCCAATTATGATTAGATTTGCAAAAACATTTGCAGCACCCCATTTCAGTATCTATCATAGGTTTGATTTTGGTCTTAAAATCAATCATAGTCACTAGATAATTTAATTTAAACATTTTAAAACTTTTGTAGCTCATTCCAGGTGGAAGGTGCACAGCACTGGAACGCAATTTTCCCTACTTCAGTACAGGTCCTAGGCTCTATCAGCAGGATACAGTTATGAGAGTGCAGCAATTTTTATCATTTGTCTGCTGGACAATGTAAGAGCATAAACAAACTGGGAGCTTCTTAAGAATGGCCTTATAAATAAAAATTTACCAATGGGGTAATCTGCATAGAGCTAGTGATGGCCAGCCCACTCTCGCATATAGGGTAGTGATGGGTGAGAGATTTAGAATTTGTAACAAACCTCAAAGCCCCATGGTGTACAGTGTCAAGTATACGTAATGAGGACATAGAGGCATGCATGTACAAGACATGCATGACAATCTAATACATGCAGGAAGGTAGCATACACAAAGCGCTTTCTTGCCTAATAAGAACAACCAGACTTATTTTGGAAATAAAAACCCAACTTTAACCTCAGTTTTTTTACCAAATGACAAATATGTGTCTTGAGAGTGTCATCAATTAAAATCCCAACATATTTGTATACAGACATAACCTCAGTTATATTACCATGCAGTATAGTAAGAAATTGAAGATCTATTGATTTTTATCTATTTTTTTTTTCTTTGAGTTTGAAAACAACATGTATTTGGTTTTATCAGCATTTAGGATAAGCATAAGTTTCAGCTGATGAAATCTTTTTTGAAAATCTTTGTTGAATTTGAGAGGGTGCCAAATAATAAAACAGTATCGTCGGCATAGAAATGAAAGTTAGCTTGAGGTACATCTATGCCTATGTTATTTATGTAAATTGTAAAGAGGAGTGGTCCCAGAAACAATTCCTGAGGCATAACCTTTAACACATTCACAGGCTTAGAGGTGAGACCTTGTACATGCACACATTGTGACCTATTTGATAGTTTTCGTAACTTGAGACAGTTTCTACTGATAAGCCTATATCCAAGAGTCTGTGCTTGATCATTTCATGATCCACTGTATCAAAATCCTTTGATAGGTCAATGAAGAGGGCTGCACAGTGGTGCCCCTTGTCTAGAGAGACAATAATGTATCTTTTTAAGACCTGCTGTAATTGTGCTGTGTTTTTTCTAAAACCAGATTGATAAACTGATAAGAACTCATTTATGAGTAAAAAAATCTTTCAGTTGCTTATTCACAAGATTTTCGCTAAAACAGAGAGTTTGGAAACTTCTGAAGTTTCTGAGAAACTTCTGAAGCAGGTAATGATATGAGGAGGGTAAGATAAGAAAAATGTCTTAAAACATCCTAAATATACTACAATTTACGATGGAGTTCACATAAATGGATTACTTTATTTTGAAGATATTTGCACAAATTGGACTCTTAAATGTTGCTTAGACAGTACTTGTGTAGGTCTCACATTGGTAATCAGTCTGGTAAATAAGAATAATGATGTTCTTTTATACCTCGCTGGATTACACAAGACTAACAATATTTCAGGTGAACAATAAAATAACAACACATTCCAAGTATCCTTGATGTAATTTATATTGCAGAAACAAGTCAACAAATACTGCAACATAAACATGGATTGCATGATGCAATATTCATTGCAATAGTAAACATTCATCGACATTAGTCAACTGCAACCGTTTAGAGGGAGAAAATAAGACTTTTACCGAAGACTCCAATGTCAGACAATCGTAAGATTTTGCCAGAACTACTGTACTTCATTAGACATTCCGAAGGCGAACAATGACTTTCTGCGTGATTTCTTTCAAACTCTGAGCCAGACAGAGGAAAGTCATTTAACAAAGAACTGAGTTTAGATCAGAGTTTTCTAGGAATTCTACGGAGTGTGCAAGATTTCGATACAGCCCAGCAGTATCGTCTTCAGATTGGAGATCCTTGACATAGTAGACAAAGGCAAAAGTATTTTCCCAAAACAAGAGAATGGATTTATATTTTGAAATCACTTCAAGTCTAATAAATTATGTATGTCATTTATAAATACATGAGCCTCATTTGGTCCTGATTATTTATCTGATTATAAATAATTAGTCTGAAAAGTCATTGATCTGTTATGATGAAATCAGCCTTGCGATATCATACAGTTAGCCAAACAGGCCAAATTTTCAGGTGTTTATTTTTCCTTAGATCAAAATGTCCTTGTCATTGGTTTATTATTGTTGACTGCGCTTGGCCTTTAAAGACAAATACAGGTCTTTTTGCTGTGTAGTTTCACTGTAAAAATGCTTCTGGGGTGAAAAATATACCACAAAAAAACAATAGACATATACTTGGTTCTCATTTCAATGATTTGTTCATTTTACTAAAAAAATGTATAGCAAATCATAGCCACGGGAAGTAGCAGAGCTGCGCGGTGCTGAAGCCCCTCCCTCCACCCTGTTGTGGCCTCAGCACCCCTTGAAAGAATTCTGAAAGTCACTTTTAAGGTTGTATTTTCCACCATTCGTGCTACCTAGTTGCTTCCTTTGTGAGTCAGGTGGACTACACTCACAAAACAAGCAATGTTCATCTGTTTAGATGTCAATTAAAGGCAACATTATATTCAAAAACTACAACTAGTAGTCCACACCATTGTTGTTATTTTGCACTAGCAACTTATGTGGATTTCCCCTAGGTTTCCCAACTAAGTCTTGCTTTCGTTTCAAAATGGAGCTTGCGTTATATGTTTGAATATCTGTTCAGTACCCCCTGATGAAAACATCTTCCCGCAGCTGTGACAAAACTATAACTTAACATTTTTGCTTAACATGTTTGCACACTTTCTGAACATATAGCAAAGAAAGAGAACACTTATTGAAGTTACAAATTGTGTTGAAATTTTACATTTTCCAAGCAACATGCCTGTTTTCAGAGGATCGTGGGAATTGTGGTCCAGGTTTTGTATATGTTTTAAATATGTTTGAGGAAAAAAGGAACATTTTAATCATGCACTTTTTGTGCCATCAAGTATGATGACTTGTTCAATGACAAAACTCCCAATTTACACATTAGTGCCTTTGAATGGCAATGGCAATTGCAGTATAATGTCAATGCCTGCAATTTAACCTCCAGTTACTCCAGGATGGTTGAGCACTTTGCTCATCCATGTCTGATGAAGTTGGTAAATTAACAAAAATGGTGAGACAACTTAATTAAATTGTGTGTAATTTTGTAGAAAAAGTGGATTAAACTCAATTTTATAGCTACTTTTATTTCCCTGGACTTACTTTCTTTTATTCAAAGTTATATAAATTTGTATCTACTAAAGTGTATTGTATCATATTAGTTTTTTATATATCTTTTTTGAGATGGTGGACTAACCCATACTGTTGTAAGTATCATGACAACATGGAAATGCATTGTTGTATGAATATTAAAGTTTTGGTTATACATATAGTACATCCTAAATATTGTCATGAATATTGTATTGATATCATAACCTTGGTTTGAATAAAAAAATAATTTACAATATGCCAATTACAGGGAGGCATTTTTCACAAATAAGAACTTTCAGACGTAAGCACTGGTCAACAACCTTGAGTATCTTCTGAGGAATGTATGAGTAATTCTGGACACTTGTCTTGATCTACAAAAAAATATCTAAAATGTACATGTAACATGTAGGCTACATTTGACAAGTTAAGCAGTCTAAGAGTCGATGAGACTTGTCATCGAAAACATCTTAATAATAAACGGTCTGTTCAATCCACAAATGTCTTTTTTTAATAGCATACTTTAAGTTTTATCAGGCTTTAGAATGTAAATGAACTATCTAGTTATCAGATAAACATCTTTATTAATTCAGAAATATTTTTTCATAAAAATCTAACTGGAATATACTTTAAAATGTATGTTTTTATATTTAGTTTCTCTTAGTTTTTGTGTGCTTGTGTGGTGCCAGTCTTGAGGTTAAAGATGTACTACAGGAGCTAAAACACAAATGTGTAGCATATTTCACAAACTCAAATTGTATCATATCACACAAAAGGGATGACGTTGTACACTATTGGATGGTGTAGTACAAAAAAACCTGGGACCAATTTTGGTTAGTGAGCACCACTTTCAAAACCCCTGGCTGAAGTTTGAGTCTGCTAAAATAAAGAAAAGATTAAAAACAAGAGAGGGGGCAGGGTTCTGGTCAACATCTGAAATGTCAGTAGGAAAAAATGTCAGCACCTGTGCCTCCCATCAGATCAATGCTAATAAACCGATTCAGCCTTTTCCCCTACCTACCTACCCGTTAACAATGACTGCATGACTTCCAGCAATTCATATTGAGGTCAGGTAGATCCTCCTCGTCTCAGAGAAGTTTGTACAGTGAACACTAACAGCACACACCTACTGCATCTATGCCCTGACAAGGACAGTATAAGGTGCTAGTTTCAGACTGAACAGCGTGTTCTTGCTCATCTTCCACCTAGGATTCCATAAGAGTCCACAGCTTCTGCAGTTGGTGGCCTTGTGTATTTTAAGTTCTCATATTGTACCGCTGCCTTTGGTCCTGAGTCTTCCTCGTCTGTCCTCACGGCTCCCCGGCAGCCTCCACTAGGAGCGTAACGGCAACCAAGGTTTGAATCCATCCAGGAAGCGCTGAATGTACACCACGTAAAAGTCCACGTTGTGAGAGAAGTCGGTGCAGATGCTACTGTAGGTGTCCACTAGGGCACAGTAGAGAGCCGTCCCACCCAGACTGATAACCACGGTTACCAAGCACAGCAACAGCAGGATCAAACAAGAGTCTCCGCCCATCTCGTCTGCACAGTGGAAGAAAAGAAAATCTATGGTTCATGGAACAGAGGGTAAATTGCTAGTATCCTACTGTGATTTATTGAAGATATAAAAGCTTGTGTGTGTATTTGAGAAAGAGAAATATGCATCTTGTAATTGGGCCAGTCCATACCTGGTTCCATTCCATCCTCTGGCTCACTGAAGCGGACCTTCCGTTTAGAGTTCTGTTTGGCCGTGTCAAGACCCTCGGGCGGAAGGCCATCTAACGACGCCCTCCTCCTTTTTAGGATGGACACCAGGCCTTCTGGTGACGCGCTCTGGAGAGGAATGGAGAGAGGAAGTGGTAACAGCTTAAACATCCTGTTCCCTACAGGGCACTACTTTCGACCAGAGCCTTATGTAACAAACTGTACAGTATGTTAGCAGGGAGCTATTTCAGACCCTCCCAGAATGTGTCTAGAGGTGAATTCAGCACAGTTGCATTGCAAACTATGATTATGTACAGGTCCGCCTCCCTGACAATTCAACTGAAACCTTCTTCTGGGCTATTGTTTGCTATATGTTTCAGTTGGACACTCCTTCCATTGCAATCATTCAGGTAAGATCAGGGGTGTTGTATAAACCAGACATCAGGGATTGGATCATCTCTTACCAATCAGAGTATCAAAGCCAATTACAAATGTTCTAAATGTTGCTTTACTGTGTGTTCTGGCTATGGCTCAACCTGTTTACTAGTAGCAGAACATTTTTTGCAATCTGGAGGTACTCAGATCCGGACTCTTGGCCAGTTAAGTGAGGCCAATATGCAGAGAACAATAACAACATGCAATGCATTAGTCACCCATTCAGAAACATTTAGGTTATCTTCAAATCAGGTGGACTCCACTTGGTAGTCTGAATTGAGCGGTTTCCGCAGTAGAAGATAACAGAGAGAGAGGGACGAGAAGAGAGAGAGAAGGCTGTCAACATGAGCCCGTAAACACCCATAACCAGTGTATATTCTCACCTCGTCCACGTGAGACAGTTTGACCAGGTCTTTGGCTGAGGCTTGGGGAACGCCCGCTGGCCACTCCACCACCTGCACCTCCTCTTCTGGACTCTCCTCAAACACCTCCTCTTCATCCACCTCTTGTCCGTCCTCATCCACCTCTTCCACTCCCTCCTCCTCTCCTCCCTTCTCTCCTCCTTCCTCCTCTTTTCCCTCTCCGTCAGCAGGGTCAGTTGGTGTGGTCTGTCTTCCAGTGTCGCTAGTGACTGCAGAGACAAGACAAGTGTTGCTTACAGTGCTAGCAATCAAACGGCCTCATCTACAGTCTATGCACATTTCCACTGCATAATATGTACTTACTATAGATGCACACATACAGATTGATTAGGCAGTCTTGAAGCATCATCTGGGTCAGTTTAAACATGAAATGTAGTGAATCAGCTGACACTTTTACCCAGAGCAACTTAACTTATTGATTAAATATGTATGTTTAGTACTTACAGCTTCGATCTAGAAACCTTTTGGAGACTGGTCAAATGCTGTAACTGGCTGCCTCATAATAACAAGGGCCAGAATGGATGGGCATGGGGTGTCATGTGGTCTGTAGTGACCATTACACCCTACCCCGGGCAAAGTCCCTATCACTGCCCAGGGGAACAACACCCCTTCCAGCATAATCTGGTCTCCCATCACTGGAATGACCAGGACTGACCCTACTTAGTCATAGAGGAAAGCCAACAGAGGGATGCAAAGTGCTATGCTGCTGGCCTAGAGCGCTGTCGGATGTGTAGAAATATAATAAATAAAACAGGAGTCCCTATTTAAGTAAGTTACCTGTTATACTTGTAATTCTGTCTGATAGGCAATATCCAGGAAAGTAACCCAGGATTGATACACATTCAGTATCAGATTTGATTTTTTCACCACTTTTTGATTAGAACCAAAGTAAACTGTAGCTCTTTCCAGTGGAAAAAAAGATCTCCCTCTTATTTACATCTCTAGGCTAAGTGGCTTTTCTATCATTTCGGTATACGGATTCTTCTGAAGGGTTTGGTGTTTACCTTTTCCATAGTGGGATGGAGATGTTTCTTTATCAATCCCCTCATACTGCCCCCTTGTGTTGTGAATGTCTTTATGCACTGCATCGTCCATACTCTGGGGAGAAAACCTGCTGTTACCAACACACTAGATCTTCTTAAAGTATGGACTGGGAAACATGATAATAGGATAATAAGAGTGTGTGGTCTTACCTTTACAGCTCTAACCATTGGCCTATTACAAGGAGACAGAGAGAGGGGTCAGACAGGAGAAGAACAGGGGTCAGACTGGGTCAGCAGATGTCTGAAGCCATTTGATAATAAAAAAACATCTAAAACATCCAGAGGCCACAAAAGTGACTGGGCATCTGGTATCCAGCTGAATGCATCCACATATAAAGTACCAGTCAACAGTGTGGACAGGGTTGGGCTTAGTTTCCTAAACTTCTGAATGGTATTGTACATCAGGTTCTAAAAACGTACTAGGAATGAGTCACGGGCATAAACAGAAGTACTATATTCAAAAATCCAATCAAAAATCAGAATCAGTTAAATAGGATGTGATTTCATGTCCTGAAAATATCCACCAACATGGAATCATTATGTTTAACGTTTGAATGTAAGGTATCTCACCCATCAAACAAGGTAGATCTCACATAACAAACCAAGCCATTAGTTAATAAACCTTACATAAATAACATTTCATTATCAACCATTCACAATAAACCAATTATAATAACCAATAATTAATTAAAAGGTGCATTTAAATGCAGACAGTGGTCACGGCTGCCTCTCCACCTGTCCCACGCAGGCACTCCACCTCCACCTACACCACAGTATCAATAACCCACAGAATCAGTACACCACTGTATCAGTATACCGCTGTATCAGTACACCACTGTATCAGTATACC
>JACXGI010012043.1:13627-23720 GCA_016801175.1 Esox masquinongy | reverse complement strand
CCTCCTTGTGCAAGGTGTCAATGGTCGTCTTTTGGACAGCTGTCAAGTCAGCAGTCTTCCCCATGATTGTGTAGCCTACAGAACTAGACTGAGAGACCATTTAAAGGCCTTTGGAGGTGTTTTGAGTTAATTAGCTGATTAGAGTGTGGCACCAGGTGTCTTCAATATTGAACCTTTTCACAATATTCTAATTTTCTGACATACTGATTTGGGGTTTTCATTAGTTGTCAGTTATAATCATCAAAATTAAAAGAAATAAACACTTGAAATATATCAGTCTGTGTGGAATGAATGTATACATTATACAAGTTTCACTTTTTGAATGGAATTACTGAAATAAATAAACTTTTTGATGATATTCTAATTATATGACCAGCACCTGTATATAATATAAATAAATAAAAATGAAACTTTACAATAAAATGACACCATTCAAAACATGTTCATTATGCAGATTCTCAAAGGGAATTGTGTTTTTAACATGAATCCGTCGAATCATGAGGTGCTGTAACTTGGGCAGCATGGTTCATTGTCAGTGGAGTGTGTACAGCATATGGGCACTTGATGAAATGTTGATCGAGAACAAGTGATGCTACCATTGACACAGCAATGTAAGTAGCCTGTGTGGCCCGTAGACAGGTACCCCAGCCCACGGCCGGTTGTTTTTGGAGAAGTAGCCCACATGGGAGAAGTAGCCCATCATCCAGTTGTTTTTGGAGAAGTAGCCCACAGGTTTTAGACGGTCACCGGTTTGGAGAAGTAGCCCACATGGGAGAAGTAGCCCACAGGTTTTAGACGGTCACCATGTTCTTGGGTCCAAACAGAGGTCATGTAACTATCCTTTTCAGAGACGAAGAGGGTGAACGGTTCACCTGAGTCAGGGATGCCCAGGGCAGGCACAGAGGACAATGCTTGTTGAAAGCATGTTTCTGGTTCTCCGTCAGGCTCACTGGCTCCTTCGCCCCTGCATTGTCCTTAAGGTCATTAAGGGGTTGTCCTATCTCAGTGAATGATATAACCCGTAAAGGAAAGGAGTTCCCTGATGGTGACAGGTTCCTTTGCAACTTGTATAGTGATGACACGGCTCTGTTTAATGTCTCTTCTTCCTTATGAAACCAGCTGACCAAGGTATGTGACTTGTGTTTGCATCAGTTGAGCCTTGCTTGGGCTTGCTCTGTCCTCTGCTGTGTAGGTGATCCAACAGAGTTTCAGATCCCTTTCATTGGTAGCCACATCTTTGGAAGCCAAGAGGATGTCTTCCACATATTATATGACAATGGAAGACATTGGCGGTAGATATTAAAGGTGTCAACGCAATGCCTGATGGTATGATCTTTTCCATTGATATTGCTGACTGTACTATAAAGGCTAGCCATTTCCACACATCAGGGTGTAATGGCACAGACCAAAACCCATTTGCCATATTTATCAATGAAAAGATAGTGTTGAGGCGACAATGAAACAAATGTGTCCACCACTAACGGTGTGAGTTTGTCAGTGGTCTCATTGGCCCTTCTGTAGTCAACAATATCACACCACCTATTCCATGGCTTGCGTACTGCCAATATTGTTCGATGCAGAGTGTGTTTTCTCAATGATATCTGCTTCTTCCAGATCTCCAATTATGATTTTTGTAGCCACCATGTCTTCCTTGCTAATAGGATATTGTTTAGTACATGGCGGTGCTTTACCAGTTAGCCGTACTGGGTCCATGTCAAGATTTCCACACTAATTTTTGTCAATAGTTCATGTGGGATGATCTTGGATGGTGGTGCTCTCTATTCTCCTGATGTTCTATGTCACTTTACCTTGGGAGAATTGCAATCTGGAATCAAGCTGCATGATGAGGTCTAGGCCAAGTATAGGTTATAGTACATGTCTCCAGATGTTATAATCACAGCTCTCGTCAGTGTTAGGTTCTCTCCCTCTGCTGATTTCCACCATCTAACAATTGACCTTGGGGTAGCTGGTGTTTATAAAGCAACATCCCAGGATGGTCGTGTCTAGTACCTTATCCGTCTCCATGGAAATAGATTAATTGATATATGGTACGCCTAAAAAAGGAATATGGTACGCCTAACCAAGGAATGCCAAGCCTCTAGGGATAGTGACAGTTATATCACACATATAAATGTAACTAACTAATTCCTTGTCCCTCTATGTAACAACTAAGAATACACCGTGTTCCGACACAGGTGGTCAAAAGACAATTGCTGCTATTAACATAAGCAAATTGCATCACAGGAAATGGCAGGAGGCAGCTACTAATTCATGAGAACTCACCCAGTTACTAAGAACCTAACAACGGTTGTCATGACAACATTTTTAATGTAAATACTATTTACATATTATGTTAAAATACTTTTCTATTTACATTTGCAACGGAACGTATCGCACCACCAAAGCTTGGTGATAGATGGAAAACGTCTTGTCCTGTCAAAATATGATCTGTTGCAGTGGGCTACAGGGCTAGACAGTTTGTCTAGTTTACTTGTTAAGTTCATTATCTCCCAGTGAAATGTTTTTGAACACCTCAATTTTTCCAGTTTTTATTGAAATGTAAGCAGTTCAAGTCCAGTAAATAACCTGAAATGGTACAAAGGTAAGGGGTAAACTGCCAGAGGTAAAATAATAAGTTTAGGTCCCCAAAAACTAGGTCACCAAAAGGGAACAAGTAATTGGTTAACAACTTACAGCTGTTCTGCAGCAATGGAAGTACATTAAGCCTTGAAAGTTGATGTTAACAATTCCTACAGGTATCCCAACTTTTGTTGATTAATTACAAAGCTTAGGGTAGAAGCAGGGATGAAAGAGAAGTAACACCAATGTGTTGCTCAGAGTTGTGCATTGACCACACTTAAGGTGATTTTAAATAAAACCCTGACACATTTGAATGACATTTACTTTACATTTGCTTTTGTTTTTCAAAACAAGAGAGACATTGAAGGCAATGAAGCTAGCAATAGTAGGCTAGTTTGCATGACTGTTTGCTAGCATACGTCCTGGATTCTGAAGGATAGATAAACCTTCTCAACGTAAAACATTCAGGTAAAGTCTTTGGTGTACTCTCCCTAACCTTTGTCAACCCGAGTAAAGAACCTCCCTGCACATGAAAGAATGCTGTTGTAATATTATATAATGCATCATATCCACCTGGGCTAGGGAAAAAAATAGCCGAGGTGGTTAGTTTATTGCTGACCAAATCCTAATTTCTTCATTGTCAGTACAAAACCATGTGCATATGTAGTCACTCAGGACAAGTGTCGGAATGTCTTACATGTATATTAAATCTCTTCTTCCGTTAGAGCGCGGCAACTCATAGAAGCTGGTTTGGAGAACATACAACGCCCCCAGTAATATTGGCACCCTTGGTAAATAGGAGCAAAACGGGCTGTGAAAAAATGTCTGCTGTTTATCCTTTTGCTTTTTTGAGCAAAATGATTGGAAAAAATAAATGTAAAATAAATTAAATAAATAAATTTATCCAAAAAGGTGCCATATTTATTGGTACTGCTAGAAATTATTTTTAGTGAAATCTAACTGTCATCCCACTCATGTTTTAAATTTTTAAGTTAATCTGAGTGATTAAGAAAGACATTACTTCCTGTTTCACTGGGATATTAATATGAGGTGTCACACCAGCCAAATTCCCATAGTCGTCCATCACTATGGGAAAGACCCAAGAATACAGTAATGATGTTTGACAAAAGCTTGTTGAGCTGCACAATCATAACATTGTGTTTGGTTCTTTGTCCCAGCTACTCTATGGGTGTACTGTAATGTAATGTTTTAATGAGCAGATTGAACCTGTGAAAACACCACACACATGAGAGTAGTAACTACACTCATGATGAACGTCAGCCTATTGATAGTCTTTTGCATAATGTCCTCCTTTATTGCCCTAGTAGCCAAATAGTCGTAATGGTTAAGGTAAGGATAGGAGCTCCAGATAGGAATGAGCCCCACACACTGTGCAGTCACAGTCTAGGTTGCAGACCTGCGCCTGTTATGGGGGACTCTCCGGCCGGTCCACTGGTCGATTTGGAGACGTAGGAGTCTGGTTGACTGCTGCTTTTCCTGCCCTATCAGCTAAATCATTGCCTTTATTTTCTTCTGTCAAGATTTTTCTGTGAGCTTTTGTTTTCAGAATTGCTACTTGGACAGGTTCTTTGAGTGCATCCAATAAAGCTCTGTTTTTTACGGGAGTTCGTAGTGCAGTCATGAACCCTCTGTTCTTCCATCTCTGTCTAAATCATGTGTGACACCAAAGGCGTATCTTGAATCGATGTAGATGTTTGCCATTTTCCCTTCAGCCTGTTTACATGCCTCTGTAAGAGCCACTAGTTCTGCAACCTGTGCCAAAGTACCAACCGGTAAAACACCCAATGCTGAAAGACCCAAGAATACAGTAATGATGTTTGACAAAAGCTTGTTGAGCTGCACAAATCAGGAAATGGCTGTAAGAAAAGAGCTCAGGGGTTGAAAATGCCTTTTTCCACTATTGTGGGCAATAAATTTAGAAGTTTTACGCCACTGGAGATGTTAACAATCAGCCTGGAAGAGGACAGAGGTCAGATGAGACCAAAGAAGAGCTTTTTGGAAACAAACACCAGAAGTGGGTTTGGTGTGGACAGAAAGATAGCCATGCAGAAAAGTACCTCATCTCTACTCTGAAGTATGGTGGTGGATGTATGTTGTGGGGCTGTTTTTCTTTCAAAGGCCCTGGAAAACTTATGATACATGGTATCATGGACTCCATCAAGTACCAGCAGACTTGAAATCAAAACCTGACTTCCTCTGCCAGGAAGCTTAAACTGAGTTGTGGTTGGATTATCCACTTGGACAACGATCCAAAGCACACCTCAAAATCAACAAAAAATATGTTTCACTGGTAATATAAAGCCTGTGAGATGAGCTTGAGAGAACAAGTCCACAAGCATGGACGTTGGAATTTAAAGGATCTGGAGAGATTCTGCATGGAGGAATGGTCTCAGATCCCGTGTCATGTCTTCTCCAATTTCATAGGCAACATAGGCAAATAGTCAGAGCCCTTATCTTGGCAAGGGATTTAATGAAGGGGTGCCAGTAATTGTAGCACACACACACACACACACTATTTGACCGGACGTATGTGGATACCCCTACTAATTTTTGAATACAGGTGTTTCATCCACACACATTGCTCACAGGTGCAAAAAATCCAGCGCATTGCCATATCTCCATAGACAAACATTGGCAGTACAATGGGTCATAATGAAGAACATGTCATTTTAAACGTGGCACTGTCATGGGATGCCACCTTTCCCACAAACTAAGTGCTATAATTGTGAAGTGGAAGCGTCTAGGAGCAACAACAGCCCAGCCACGAAGTGGTAGACCATGCAAATTCACAGAGCGAGGCCAACCGAGTGTGGAAGCACATAGCACGTAAAAATTGCCTATCTGTTGCATGACCCACCACAGAGCTCCAAACTGCCTCTGGAAGCAACATCAGCACAAGAACTGTGTTGGCAGCTTCACGAAATGGGTTTCCATGGCTGAGCAGCTGTACGCAAGCCTCACATCCACATGCGCAATGCCAGTCGTCAGCTGGAGTGGTGTAAAGCATGCCACCATTGGACTCTGGAGCAGTGGAAACGTGTTCTCTGGAGTGATGAATCACACGTCACTATCTGGCAGTCTGCTGGATGAATGTGGGTGGGGCGGATTCCTGTGTCACATTATACCAATGATAAAAGTTTCTTTCCAAAACGTCAAAAAATGAACAAGACAATTAATTCAGACCCAAATTTCCACCAGAATAACTTGAACAATGCTAGATAATATGAGGTATTCTTAAAAACTACCAGATCTTTAACTTTTAAGTGTAATCACAGTCATAAAAGCTAAAATGATAACAAATGATGTAGCTGAGCCAGCCAGTCCAACCACATATTACTCAAAAGGGAATATGGTTAGGGAGCTCTTTAACCAACACACATAACCTTGAATATGTTTCATCAAAAGCGATCTAACTAAATACTGTTGCTTAGTTGGGGCCTATTTACACTACAATAGTTTTATTTAGATCAACACAATAAAGACTTTTGGCGGCTATACATTTTTTATGATGTAAACAGGTGAACAAGTAATTTCTTGGACATCACCATCCATTGTAACATAATAATAAAAATGATGATAATTTATTCAACTTCTATAGTGCTTTTCATTAAAACAATCTCCAAGTGCTTGCATTTAAAAAACAACAACATAAAAACATAACATTAGCTAGCTAGTGTACATAATAGAGTAGGTCTACTTTACAACAAAGTTCAGCTGGGGAAGAAAGATACAGAAACAGATTGTTTGAAGCCTCAAACAGAGCGGAAGTTCAGAAGGGGTTTGTCAACAGGAGAGATGTCACAGCTCACTCTCAGACTTAAGGCGTCTCACCAGCACCTCGCCGTTCCCGCCGCTTTACTGAAACTTCTCCTTGGCTGTTGGCTGTCTTCTACGAGATGCAGTTCCTTTTCACCTTCCCAATCGATGACTCTCCGCGAAGCTGTGGAGTAATCCTCAGACTGAATTATGACTTAATTAGACTACAGCCAGATCGTCCTCCACATGAACAGCTTTGCCCAAACTTGTTTGCATTGTTAGTTATGTTAAAATAGCTGGTTTGCTATCAGATTGGCAAGCATGAATGGAATAATAACCCAGACTTAATACATATGCATTTTGCGAAAGAACATACACATATTTACAAAGGTGCAGGAGTACTCAGCCTTGGCTGTGTCTGGGCAACGGTTTGCCATTGTGTTAGTCCTTAACGTAATCGATTGAAAATGAAAAACTCCTTGTTACAAATAATATTTACGGTTAATGGTTATGGTTATCAAAGTACTGAGGTTAGGGTTAGGGTGAAGGTCAAGGGTAAGGTTACAAAAACCGAAAACCCCTGTCTAAACACCACAATTCCACAGCTAAAAAAATGTTGTTTAAAAAAAAAGTTTACTAAATGTTTTTTGCGGAAATGCCCGCCCACCATCCCTGACCACAATACCCTTGCTAACAGCTACTCTATTTAACCATTAACGCATTCTTAACTGCCCTTGGTCATCCAGATTGTGTCGCAGATTTAGTTTTTGCCTGATGGTTTCTGCTTTCATGTGTATATATTGAGCCGCTGGTCATCTGAACATGCAGAAATATTGCTGTGGCCCAAAAAATGTAACATAGTCTTATAATAAAACATTACATATGGAATGCAATTTTTGTGTAAAAAAATATATATTTAAAAAATGCTATTATGTCAAATAAGCTTTTAATATGTGAAATAACAGAAATCACTTAGAATGCTGTGTACTCTGAATTTGGCATAGCTCATGTTAGCATTATTAGTACATGGCTGAATGCAACCAACCTAAAAACTATGACTAAAAACTGCAGTTATTGTCAGTTTTTTAAAGATTAATTCAGTAAGCCATGTGACTGTGTGGTGTTGTTGTGAATTGGCCTTTTTAGTGACTACAGTGCCAATGCATACACTCAGGAACAAAAGATAAGACTCTGGACATTCCTGTCTGTCCACACGGGCAGTGTTTGGCTATCAAACCATTAATCAGAGCAAAGGCAGATTAGCAGCTTAGTAGATAACACCACAGGCTTACAAACAGCACTGTCCCTCCCTACTTACAGCTCCTTCACACTAATTCTTACTGTACTTATCAGAGCAATTAGTTACATACAGTATACCGTACGGTATCTGTAGCAAAAAATTTAATTTTTAGTGGGTGTTTGGGGGTTGTTCTGAAGTTGAAATGTGACACAAATCAAACCTTTAATTGATGGAAAATTATTTAAGGAGAAAACAAATTCTTAAGCTCCTATTATACAAATCTACTAAACTTATCTTCCTATTGATAATATATGTATTTTTTAAAGTTCCGTTGAGTTATTAGGAACTTTTAAGTGGTCATCCATGACTTCCCATTTCAGTGGGCTTTAAATATAAGGAGAGACATACATGCTATCTTATTCATACATACACCGGGAAGGTCAGAAAATCAAATAAGACAAAAGGTTGTTGACATCATGAATTAGCCAATGGCTTTAAAAAGATAGCTAAATGCCTGAAAATACTGTTCTCTACTATTAGGACAGTAATTATGGTGCTTAAATTAATTGGGGGAGTAATGAATCTGCCTGGACGAGAATGCAAGTGTATTTTTCAAGTGGTAAAAAATAATTCATGGATCACAGTTGTAGAATTGCCTAAAATTGCAAAGATTCCACCTCCATTCTTAGAAGCCATGTAGATATCCTGCCAGAAGAAAGCCTTTACACTCATCAAAACATAAACGTCAGCACCTGTAGTTTACAAAAATATAATTGCAACTTTGATTAGAGATGGCATCTAATCACTTCGACCTATATGCCCGCTTCTTCCATCCATGTGTGACATCAGCCGGCGCCCTTATGGCCAATGAACATGCATCATCCGTCCATTCAATATCTGTTCTATACCACCACAGCTCAACCATTATCGGCACCTCCAAAACATCCTCTAGAAGCTGTGACGTAGACAATGTCCTGTTCCCAATACCATTTGGAATCTGTGGCAATATTTCAATATTACAGTCGACAAGCGTCAACCACCCAATCTGAACATCCTGGAGCCAATCTGTCAAGGATAGGCCAGTAGCCAATCTACCAAGAATTCTACAAAATCACTCTGACACTCTGCGAAGCTAGTACATACTTACCAACAGGCTTAAAACTATTATTGCAGCGAAAGGTAGCTCTACCAAATATTCATGGGAGAAGACTGAGTCGTCATAATATATATACTGTGTTTTTGTCTTACAAATGTTCTCCAACATGAAATCTGGTTGCAAGCAAAATATCCTTCTAATTTCATGTTTTTTTAATTACAACCTATTTTTGAGGAAGCATTTTTTGCACAAAAACAGAATGGAATTTCAAGGTACCATTTGTAATTCAGTAGAATTTGAGAATTGGTCAGTGGTTTGAAAACGTTTGCAAGGCACTGTTTTTTTTTATTGGCGCTATAGTAAATATGCATTAATTCAACTTCTAAAATTTGCAAAAGCTGGAGAAAAAAACTCCTGAATATCCTGTGCTTGTCAAAAAAATCTGGAATTTGGTTCTCTGGTGACGGGCGGGCGGATCATGACGATAGACATTCCTCAGATTAAGTTTATTTAGAAATTTCAACAACTCTGGTATCATATTAGCTTGGATATGAGGGTGGGAAGATTTCAATATAACGCTGAGCCACAACTAAAGCCTACATAATCTATCTAGATGTTTGTAGCAATCATATCTTATTTTCAACACTCACTCATCCTGTCAGTAAAAGCATGAGGTTTTCTGTAAGTGGTGTTTCTCAATCTCATATAACGCTGAGCATGTCTGAGATCCCAGTCAGCAACACCACACACAGCAAAATGGCCTAAGGCAAGGAAGCTGATGAACAGAGGAACAGTGTGGAAAGTGCCACACACAGCAGACACTGAAGGCGCTCTTTATGCTATTAAAGGTTTAAAACTAATTGAAAGATTACCCCCTTTCTTTCTCCTCATATGCTCCAGATATGGCTTTTAGGGAGAGAGAATAGCTGAAAGGCAGAGTTCCGTTGTTTAAGAGAGAGCTGCAGTGAAAGCTCTCAGAAGGCTGCTATTGATGGGATTACTAACACTGCCGGAGCTCAGGGAGAGAACGGGGCTGGTGGGGAGGGGAGGGAGAGTAAAGGAGTAAATGATTTAACGGTGACATTCTAATGTAATAAAAGCACGGTGGTTCCCTTGGCGTGAAGAGGATGGCAGACACTCCTGGAGCCACCTATCATGTGGTGGTGGTTGATCCTGGGGGCTTACATCCATATTAACACTCACACATCGCGGCTAAGCACTTGTGGCAGTTCTCAGGTCTGCAGAGGCGGCGATGTTAGCCTTGTCTGCTGTGTTGTCAGTGTGCTGGGCTCTTGGGGAGGGCACTGATGGGACAG
Source organism: Esox masquinongy (assembly GCA_016801175.1). NCBI lineage: Eukaryota > Metazoa > Chordata > Actinopteri > Esociformes > Esocidae > Esox > Esox masquinongy. The sequence continues at coordinate 13,711 of JACXGI010012043.1, read as the reverse complement.
CCAGCAGACTCTGTTGCACCGCTGGGCTTCTTCTCAGTGCCGGGGGGGGGGGGACAGAGTTGAGGTTGTTTTGGGATTATGGGG
>JACXGI010012043.1:0-13527 GCA_016801175.1 Esox masquinongy | reverse complement strand
GAATCAAACCGGTAACACTTAAATTCCATGACTACTTTTGAATAAATACTGTATGTCTCAAGTTCTTCTTATGGCCAGGTACCAGCCAGACAGGGACACTTGACTTTAGGTGTGGCAGTGTCGGTGCCGCTATTTTTTCACTCCCAAAACTGTTGTCCAACTGAACAGAGACTGATAATATCTATGACAATTCACTGCTGTGTGAAATGCCAGTAGGCGTTTGCCAACAGCTGCCTTAGATATAATCTCTCACTCGTCTGTGTACACAGTTTTGAAAATCACAGTTGGGCTTTCTAATGTTGTATATTCCACTCTGTCTAGCTTTTATCCCTCTTCTGCTTGGATGAGACAACATAAATTCTAGCATTCATAATGGCAGCGTGCTCTGCGGGCTCTCACTTTATTTTCTCCTCTCTTTTTCTTTCTGTCTTTCTCTCAGGAGACATGATTATTTAATTGTGCCATTTTAAAAGCTGGGTGTGAAAGGAGTGGAATGTGGTTCATGGCTGGCTGTCAGACAAGCTGAGGGAGGAGACTAGATGGTCTGGATGATGAACTCATGACCTTGACATCCAGTCTGATGCCCTTTCTTTATCACACTTCCCCTGGACTGGATGCTAGACCTTAAAATATCTCCGGCAGACAGTGTTCAGGGACAGACAGTGCGATCTGCAGCCACACACTCATAGCTGTTCACACTGTCTTTCTGTCTCCAGCCCCGGTGCTGCCCGACCACCGACAGATCCAGAAGAGGCAGAATGAGTCAGATAACACCCTCTCTCTACATCTTAACTTTCATGATCCAAATTCCAGTAAAAAGTATTCATTAATAGATTTTGTAATAAATAATAATAAATCACATGGTGTTACTGTAAACCTCAGTCTGCTTGCATGAGCCCAACTAGCCATAAGTCATCGCTGGAGTGAGTCAAAGGAAGCCCGGCCCGCCCGACCCTCGCCGAACCAGACGGTGCTAAGGCAATCGTGCACAGCCAATTGAGATCCCAGATCCTGGCTCTGATGCAACTTGGAATTAAACCGGGATGTGTTGGTGCCTCAGTACTTTGGGGAAAAAGCTGTAGTGAAAAGCCAGAGTCTCACACTCTTCAAGAAACACACCCATCTAAACAACGGCTCTTTGATTTTGGATCTGTTGGCCTGGGAACAGACCCATCCTTCAAGGAGTCAATAGCGTACATGCTCAGACAGCTTTTATGAAGTGGTAGAAAGTTATTTGCTGTGTGTGAGTCTGCCCGGGCTGCCTGAGTGTTTAGCCAGTAGATAGCAGTCGTCCCTCCATATCAGCAGCATTGTACGGCGGCTGCCTGCTCCACACTCTCGCTCGCATATTAGTAGCTGTCAGAGGGGCCAGTGTGTGGCTGAGCCAGGCCAGGGGTCCCAGGGGACAAGTGCAGATAGCCAGGGGCCTTCACATCAAAGGGCCCCGTGCAGGGCCTTGTGATAACCCAGCGGTGTTTGGTGTGTGAGCTATCTGTCCAGCAAGGCCACTGTACCTCCTGTCCTCTGTTCTATCTCTGTCCTCCTGTCTGTGATCACAGAGACCAGACAACTTCCCCCGGTGTGACTTTCCTTAGTAGCTTTTCTTCTGCTCGCTTTTTGGAGATATACATTGTCAACACACTGTTGCCGATTACAAGTGTGGTAATTGAAATTATACATTTTCTATTATTTCATTAAAACAAGTGGAAGGATGTGGAGTCTTTGACGCTTTCTCTCAAAGTGTCTGTGAACATTAATTTTGTTTTCTGTAAATGGTGGTCATCAACCATATGCTGTATTGCTGGGGTTAATCACTAGTGTTCACCTGAGTTCACCTCATTGCTCATATACTGCTTCAGGACATCCAGGTTCACTTTGGTCACATGTATTCTTATGTCGTCCACTTATACCTTAGGTACGTCTTTTTACGTTAACTCTACGTTAACTCACTCATTTCAGCATTTTTGATGGATTCATTCCAAATTGTCTTCGCAGCGTGACTCCTGATGTTTCATACAAGGTTTGTGAAAAGGAAATGCATACTGTAGTGTTTATACACTGTCTGTTTGTCCAGTCAACCCTATAAAATCTCTCTAGATAACCACAGTAAATTGAGTTGGCATTTTTATTTTACTCTCCTGTTTCTTTTATTGTACCCAAGGCACAGTGTCTCTTTGTGAACCAGCAATGTCTTCCTTAGATAAGCTGGCATAAAAGTAGCCTAGGTTATAAAGGGTTTGAAATGATGTATTAAGTCATTCATATTGAAATTTTGAAGGGGAAATCTGCCCTGCTGACCATCCACATGTTTAAATTGTTTAGAAGACAGCAACAATGTCTCTTACCCCCTCCTTAAGTGAACAAGAGGTCTTTAGGTTTTTCCTTGAAGGGCCGATGGAAGTTTCTCTGGGTGATGTCGCTCTGAGCTGGGAGGTCACAAGGCCCTAATGCTGTTAGCATCGACTGGCCCCTCTCGCAGCACGTCTATTATGCCCTGATTTGATTTGTACCTATTCATTTGCAGTCCCAGCAGCAGGAGAGACTTGGCCCTCTCCCTCTAATTGGTTCTGTCTCTGCCGGGCTGTCATTAGATTAAGTCCGACTCCCGGACACTTGTAGTCTGTGCTTGTCCATCCATTTATACAGGCCTAATGTAACACAAAATTCATTACTGATCACATTAGGCTTTGGTCCCAGACGAGGGGGCTCTCTCACACACATTAGGTGAACCCAAGGCTGATGGAAAGAGCATGGAATTGGGGATGAAAGCACAATGAAAAATAAACGTATAGAAAAATATCAAAATACACAACACTGCACGTCTCCCGCCCCTTCTGCTTTGTGATGAGTCAGTACGAAGGGTACTGTGTTCTATGGAATCAGAGCTGGACTGCACTGTCAAGGTGACTTTGAATTCCACATAAGGTTTGTCTAACTGCTTCCAGGTATGGCTGAGAGGGCATACTCTGCCCTGTTGAAAATGAGTGAAAAGTGACATCCTTCACATCCTTACTTTAAGACGTGAAGGTCAGTCATTCCGGAAAATTTCCGCATGGGTGCGAAGGTGTTGGGGTGCCTTCCTGGTGACACAAGCTGTGATTTATTTAGAATTCAAGGCACACTCAACCAGCACGGCTACCACAGCATTCTGCAGCGATACACCATCCCATCTGGTTTGCGCTGTTGGGACTGTAATTTTTTTCCCATCAGGACTATGACCCAAAACACACCTCCAGGCTGTATAAGGACTATTTGACCTAGAAGTAGAGTGATGGTGCTTCCTCAGATGACCTGGCCTCCACAATAACCCGATCTCAACCGAATTGAGGTTTGGGATGCGTTGGACCACAGAGTGAACCAAAAGCAGCCAATGCGTGCTTAGTATATGTGGGAACTCCTTCAAGACCATTGGACAAGCATTCCAAGTGACTACCTTTTGAAGCCTCTCTCCCTCATTTTGTGCACAGACACCTGGTTCTTGTTATGTCCTTCATCTGTGTTCCTGATCGCTGTCACTATTGGCAAAAGTATTCAGAGCTGCAGCAATTGGTGACTACATTGAAGAATCTAAAATATAAATGTATTTTGATTTGTTTTACAATTCTTTATTACATGATTCCTTATATGTTATTTCATGGTTTTGATGTCTTCACTATTATTCTACAATGTGGAAAATAGTGAAATGAAAGAAAGACCTTTGAATGAGTAGGTGTGTCCGTACCTTTGACTGGTATTTTATATATAAAGTCAAAATCCTGTTTTTTTATGTGGAGGTCATCAATTACTTCAGGTAATTCCTAAGCCTGTAAATCATTTCTTACAGTTTACTATTGGGTTGTGGTTTGGGTTCAAGCTAGAATCACTGTAGGGTTAGGGTTAATGTAAGAGTTATTGTAGGGTTATGGTCACTGTAGCGTTAGAGTTACTGTAGGGTTAGGGTTAATGTAAGAGTTATTGTAGGGTTATGGTCACTGTAGCGTTAGGGTTACTGTAGGGTTAGGGTTAATGTAAGAGTTATTGTAGGGTTATGGTTACTGTAGCGTTAGGGTTACTGTAGGGTTAGGGTTGACGTATGAGTTATTGGTCAATTTAAAATAGAAACTTCCAAAATATCACCCCCTATGCCCACTAGGGAAAACAATATCCTGGACCATGTATATTCAAACATATGTACATGGAATTACAGTATGTGACTTATCTTCCAGCATTTTAATCTCCATGGCACAATATGGGCGATTTTATGAACATTTCTTGTAATTGATGTCTTTCAAAGTTGGTTAAATTATAATTTGAAAGGTAATTTGAATGATCTTTCAGAAACCCTTGTCAAACTAAATTTAATATGTGCCATGGTTTCCTTTTTTAAAACCATTTCAACACCTAATTCTGAAATGTATGACATGGGGGATATGAGAGAGTGATAACACACACAAAGCTACCATTGCTGTACTGTCATCACACATTTTCCAACTGCAGGAACAGATACCTTAAAAAAATCCCTGAGACACCCATCAGCCCAAGTGGACCTGAAAACCCCCCCTAGCTCATGGACTATTCAGTTCGAATGTCCTCAAAGTACACAGTGCTGTCAGATTAATATCCTTTCTTCCTTCAACTACCATCATGCAAAGTGTTTTTTTTTTGCTTGCACACATAAAGAGCCTTTCCACATCACCATAGCAACCCTTCTCACACACTGCTGAGCTACAAACACAATATCTACCAAGTTTGGAAGGGTAAGACTGTAGCTCTAAAAACCTGTATCTCAGATATTTAACAATTGTTTGTGGTGTTGTGCTTCTCATTCAAATATATTTGTACAAGTGTGGGGTTTTGGATCAAGCCCTTGATTGACTCCCATTCACACCTTTGGGTGCACTTCATGTCCCAGAATTATCCATAATGCAACAAACTGTACATGACAATGTATGGGTAAATGAACCAATAGATTTTAGCACATTTCAGTGAAGTTTCCCAACTCCAAAGAATTAATGTGTCTTTGCTTTGGTACTTGTGTGTAGAAACCTTTGTAACTAGCCAGATACCTAGCTATGTAGCTGGCCAGCCACCTGACCAGAGAAAGAGCATTACATTGTGGGTTTTGGGGTGGACTTTTGGTCCAAGGCATTTCCACAGAGATGTTCACATACTTGGTACATTGTTATGATGACGAAATGCCCAAATCTCCATGTATTGTGCTTACTTGAATAGTTGTTGTATGTACATTTAACGGTTTTGAGAGGATTATTCTTTTAAGCATATGATTGGATTGATACATTGTTGAAAGAGCTTAACGCAGGTTAAGGGCTCGCTGGAATAGGGTCTTTGTTACAGCAGCCGGGCAATGAGTTTCCATTCCTAAGAGTAGAATTTCATTGTTTTAAAATTTGATGTTAGATGGATTCTCCCCCTGAGAGCTGAGAGTAGTCTTTGGGCCAAGAGAAACCAAAAACCATTTTCAGTTTTCTTTAAACAACCATTAACTTTAACCACTTCTATCAAAACATATTAGAAGTAATGGGGGGATGTGAGAATGCTCAAAGACATTTCTTTAAATCACTGGACAATCAACTCCACTTTTTCTTTGATGTTAAGTAAAGGTGAAAACATGCACTTACATCTTTTTGATACCTTTTTATCTATCTAAGATCAAGTTGTAAAATAGAGAAATTATCCTTTAAGGTGATGTCATCTGAGAGTGATGACATTTCATAGAGACCTACGGTATACGATATCAAGTGATTTTTGAGGTACCCTCATTTGCAGGCCTGTTGAAATAAAAGGTATAACAGGAACCAATACCCTAATAGGGCTCTGTTTTACTTGACTAATTATCATGTTTACAGCAGAGGGGGTTCATTTTAAACAGCACCAATGGGATAACAAGCTGGGTTTAGAAGATTAAGCAATCAGGTGGTCTAGAAGCTGTGCTGTCTCTTCAGTGTCAACTAAGGAGGAAGTCCATAATTATGCCCCGCCCCCAATGCCTCATCCCAGTGGAGTGAGTGACTCCCCTTCCTGAAGTGGGCGGGGCAGACAATGGTACACGGCTTAGCCTCGCTTCAAGGGAAAACGCTGATGTAGTCCTAAAATCAGATTTCTTAAATCATAGCAACATAATTATGCTAAATGGATTCAACTTCAATCAATGCTAAACCCAACACAAATGTTATTTAAAGAGCTTGGAGAAAGCCGAAACCTGGCCACCCATTCAATTCTATGTTTTTCTTCAATTGAGTGCTTCATGTGTTTATATTTCCTATGTTTTTTTATTGTTGTAATACAGGGTGAAAGACGCTTGGCTTTCAGTTTATTTATCCTTATAAATAAAGTCAAAAATAATAAAATGACATATAGCAGATTTTGTGCCCATGACAAAGAGTTTGAAATGCTCTTGCTTTTGTATAATTCAATATCCTTGTCCAGCCTGTGTTAACATGTAGGCCTATCCCATGGACATACACACTTTCAAATACAGAAAGAATGTTGTTGAGTATATATATTTTTCCAGGCCTTTGAAATACAAAAACAAAGTGTGTTGTATATTACTAGGCCACTAAGCCAAATGCTGTAATTATTCATCAAAATGTGAAGTTTGTTCCTAATGGTTTTATGATTGACTTAAATTACTCCACATGCTGAGTGTCAGTGAAGCGTAATACTGCTCATTGATTTGTGAGTTGCAGGCTGTGGATTTATAAATTTTTCCCTATTCAGCTGATTTTATCTACCAAGAAAACATTTCTGAATTCAAACCTTAAACGGGAATAGTGGCAAATATGGAACGTGTCTAGTTTCATAAATCCTTGTAACTCATTGTCGAGCCTTCTGTCAAAGTCTGCTCTATCACTCAGAGAACAGTTACAGCAATGCTTTCATTACAAGGCCAAACACCTCCACCTCTCACTTGTTAATAAAAGGTATTTTCTGTCACAGTGAAAATGCTAAATGTGCACAGGCGAAAAGTATTAATTAGGAAACTCAGAGGAGTCCCAGAGATGGTGACAACACAACATTATCCTTAGTGATTGTTAGCAAAGACCGGTCAGTAAAATGGCATGTTAAAATGACTGCAAAAGAACAGGTGCTGCATGTTATTTCCTCATGTAATAATAATAATAATTATTATTATTATTATTATTTTATATTATTGTTATTATTATTACTATTTATTGCATTTGTTAAGCACTTTTCATTATAGAGGAATAATCTCAAAGTGCATGAAAAAGAAAATAATATAAGAAATAAGAAAATAATAATTTTAAATAAATAAAAGAACTATCAGAAGAGAAAATGAAAGAAAGTATATACATTAAACTATAATGATAATACAGTAAACTAAATTTATAATACATATAATTTAATAATGTGCAGTATAATTTGATTAAAGGGAAGGGTAGACCAACAGATAAATGTGATTGTTAAGGCCTGCTTTAAAATCCATGACTGTCTGTCATGTCTGTGCAGAGATGTCAAAAGTCAAATCTTGTATCTCACAAAACCGTAGTTCTCAACTCCGGTCCCCCCAACAGTGCACATTTCTATTTTAGCCCCATCCAAGCATAGCAAATTCAAATAGTCAACTAATTATCAGGCCCTCTTGGACTTGATGGGTATGCTTGTACAGGGCTACAACAAAGATATGTACTTTTGGGGTACTTAAGGACTGGTGTTGGGAACCACTGAAAAATGTTTATCATACTTTATGTAATAAACAAATTCTATCTTTTTAGCTGGCATTGCTTTTATAATTATACTTGGGCTTAAGTGAGCTCTTTAGTCTTGTAGAAATGTGGTGAATGCCAATGTTGGAATTTTATTTTCTGCCCATACTCCAAGACAATTTGTATGTTGTGCTAGTGACCATCAGTTATGAATGATTCAAACTCTGTGTTGAGAAATTGTCTTTTAGTGTCAACAACTGACCCTGGCTTTGTTCCAGTGACATCATGTGTTCAATTTCCAAAACATTGAGTCAAACATTTGCACATTCTCTCTGTTTTTTTTTGCACCACATGCAACTGAAAATGTTCGTTTTACTCCACATTTGTTTCCAGGATTCACATATAGAACAGTGGCATCGCGTTCTTACCCACTTATAGTATTTCTTTTTAGAATTTATGGATTATGTTAAATATTTTTATAAAGGACTGCTGTAAATATAATATGCTAATTTTCATCACATGACTTTTACAGCAAAATGAGAATGTACTATATTATTAATGCCAGGGTCTCAATATCTGGTTTTCAACATATGCTAAAGAACCATATAATCCACTTCTAATGAAAAACAATAATAGAAGTCACTGTGATCATAGTGACCACGAAAGTGACAGGTCTGTCACCGAACAGTGTAGATGTACTTCTGAAAACAACATTTGAAATGCTGACCCTTTGAGAATTATCAAGCAGTTAAACTGATGAAACTGACATCTGCAACAAACAAGCATCAAAGGAAAATGGGGAAGTAATATCCTTATAACTCACAGAACTGCCATGAAGAAAAAGCATGGCTGGCCCGGAATACTGTGCATTCTGTTTTGTTTATCAGCTAGCACACAGGGTGACACGAGGCCAAAGACAGGCATGAGTGACCTAGAGCACTATTCAGAGCACATCTGGAATGCTCACTCAAGCTAGTCACGTTAGGCAAAGCCAAAGATATTACAGAAAGGAGGATCTCTGTTAAAGCTAAAATAGCATCATAGCTAGACAAAGCCTACCTTTCTAGTAATCATTATTATCATTATTAATTGCAACCTTGGAGTTATTTTGTAGTATCAGAACAGCACTGTCTACACACATTGCATTGGGGCAATACCAGTACATTTTAACCACATTTGTTGTTACATTTGCGATGTAATTATTATACACTGCTCAAAAATATTAAGGGAACACTGAAATCACACATCGTGTCTCGATTAACAAAATACAGCTCTGGAAAAAAAGAGACCACTGCACCTTTTTCTTTCCTTTCCAAAAAAGTTGAAAAGGAGATTTTGAAGTGAGGAACTGAAGCGTTCAATTTGCAGTGGTCTCTTAATTTTAACCCTTCTGTTCCTCACTCAAAACCTTCCTTTTTTACTTTTTTTGGAAAGGAAAGGAAAAGGTGCAGTGGTCTCTTAAGATTTTGAACTTTAATATACAGCTCCGGAAAAAATTAACTGTACACTGTGTAATTCGTTGAGAACAAAAGGATGTAACAACGGTCAAAATCATCAACCGATTGAGGGCTGCATTCAACAAAGTAAACAATTGAAATCACAGGCTGTTCCAACTTGCGTGAATTTCATCACAGCCACTCATAATGTGACTCAGTAGTGTGTATGGCCCCCACGTGCCTGTATGCACTCCCGACAACATCTGAGCATGCTCCTGATGAGACGGTGGATGGTGTCCTGGGGGATCTCCTCCCAGACCTGGATCAGGGCATCAGTGAGCTCCTGGACAGTCTGTGGCACTTCTCGGCGACATTGGATGCACAGATACATAACATCCCAGAGGTTCTCAAGTGGATTCAGGTCTGGGAAACATGAGGGCCAGTCAATGGCATCAATGCCTTCATCATCCAAGAACTGCCTACACACTCTGGCCACATGAGGCCGGGCATTGTCCTTCATCAGGAGGAACCCAGGGCCCCCCTGTCCAGCTCTCCTTGTGTAACGGCCTGTCTCCTGGTATCTCCTCCATCCTCTTGAGACTGTACTGGAAGACACAGCAAACCTTGCGATGGTACGTATGGATGTGCCATCCTGGAGCAACCTGAACTATCTGTGCAAACTGAATGGGCTGCAGGTACCACCTCATGCTACCAGTAGTGACAAGGACACTAGCAAAATGCAAAACTAGAGAAGAATCAGTCAGGAAGGATAAGGAGAGAGCAATTGTCTGTGGCCACCACCTGCAAAACCATTCCCTTTTTGGGGATTGTCTTGCTGTTGCTTCTCCTGTGCACCTGTTGTCATTTTCATTTGCACCAAAACAGGTGACATTGATTCACAATCGCTTATGCTTCCTAACTGGACAGATTGATATCCCTGAAGTTGATTTGACTTGGTGTTATACTGTGATGATTACATGTTCCCTTAATGTTTTTGAGCTGTGTAGTTGTGTTGCCATTTTGTAGCCTGAGTTACTTAAAAAGAACACTGACTGCTTTTCATCCCCATGTTTTGTTTGCAGTTTTGCCACAGAATGTGATGTGCACATCAGCATAAGCTTGTGGATCTGCAGCCAGAGATACTTTTGGGTAAAATAGACAATCAGGATCTGAAGCCACTCACCTGATGACATCTTAGTTTAACACATGATACTAAAATGTTATATTGCCTCCCTTGGAGTCTTTTTAGGCTGGCCATTATGAATTGTAGGTCTTATTGATACCATTTAGAGACTTAGGGTCAGGGACAAAAGTCGACAGAAGCAAAACTAGAAAGAGCTGTGTGAGTGGAGATGGACTGATCTGATTTGTTGTTTGGGATCTAACACTCAATAATAATGTCAGACAAGGAGAACGTGTTATTTTTTACTTTGATTAGAGCACATAGTGCTAATTCTGTTATAATTTGTGCATAATTTCTTTGAATGCTGATAGCCGAGGTATATGGGATATATCACCAGTATAACATCACAGAACTACTTTTTGCTGCACGAATTGTGTGGGTAACCTTTTAAGAGAGGATGTATGAGCCAATGAAAAAAGTCTGTTTAACATCCCATCTGAAAGAATGATACATATTTCTAAAGCCAGGATTTTAAAATTTGCTTCACTTTTCTTAACGGAAATCCCTATTGTTAGTTAGTAGCCTATAAGGTAAACCAGAGATGATGTCACATTCATTTCCATCATGTTTACTTTGGATGTTGCTGCTTAAAGAAAACAGAGACCATGTTCCTCCACAGAGAGCAGCTGTGATAGAGTCAGTGTTGGGGTAGTGTGGCCTGCCTGTCGTAACACTGATTCCCATCTCCCATTCCAGTCTACCATGGCTGGGTGCGCTTGGCTGCCGGTCTCAGGCCTTGTTTTCTACCGGGGCTTTTTTTTTCTACCGGGTCTTCGCTATTTAGCTGTTGTAATCCTACCCTTTTTCCATTCATTTCTGAGCTTGAGTTATACATCACACTAACAGGAGTTATCAGCAGAGAGAGATGTTTTCTAAGCAGGGGAACGGGAGGATTTTCAACCACCCATTCGGAACTCGTATGAGAAGGAGGACAGTGCCGTGTGGGTGTGTTCAGTACTGGCGCTCTGCGGTCTTTCCGATAACATCAGAGGAAGGAACTCAACCAGACCTGAGACCATTGGTTTAGATACATAGTACTCTAGTCATTACTTACTGTACCTATGCTGCTGTGTTATTATTTATGGTTTTATTTTTAATTTTAGGGAAAACACGCTGAGAAGTTATCTTTTGCAGTTGCCCTCTCTTTACATGGTACATTTTGTCAAAAACCAAAAAAATAAAATAAAAACACCACACCAACACAAACCTTTTAACAATCAAGCATACAAACGTGCTACAGCATTGCTTAAAATAGCAAATAAGGCATTCAAGTTTATGCTATTTCTGCAGCGTATTTCACTTGAAAACATTTTAGCCAGTTCATTTATTAAGACTTTGAGGATTTTCCATGACTGAGACCCAAGGCTGTAATATACAGTGGCTCTCAGAAGTATTCATACTTTTCCACATTTTGTTAAGTTTTTGATACTGATCACCACAAAAAAGTCAAAAATGTCAATGTGGAAAATAAAATTTGCAAGTTGTTAGAAATTAATTACAAATAGAAAACAGAAAATAATTGTGTTAGTATTCATCTGCTTTGCTACAGCTGAATTAGCTGTAGTGCAACCAATCTGTGTGCAATTAAGGTGTTTCACATGATTTCAGGGTAAATACACCTGTCTCTGGAAGATCACAGAGTTGGATAATACAGTTCCTAAAAAACATCATAATGAAGACAAAGAAACATTCAAAGCAAATCCAGAATATGGTTATTTCAAAGCACCAATCAGGGGTAGGATATAAGGATATTTCCAAGGCATTGAATATCCCCCACAGCCCAGTAAAGTCCATTATTAAGAAATAGGGCATAACTCAATCTGTCTAGAAAAAGCCATCCTCAAAAACTGAGTATCCAGACAAGAGCACAAGTCAGGGAGCCCACCAAGATGCCTATGACAACTCTAAAGGAGTTAGTCTTCCGCGGCTGAGCTGGGAGAGATTGTGCATATTATAACAATAGCCCTTTGCAACATAAAAGTGGCCTTAGTAAGAGAATGGCAAAAATAAAAAACAGAGTTTGCCAGAAGGCATGTGTGAGAATCTGAGACCAAGTGGAAGTAGATTTTATGGTGTGATGAGACCAAAATATAATTTTGTGAAACGCTATGTTTGGTACAGCCCAATCACCGCACATCCTACTATAAACAACATCCCTACCATGAAGCATAGTGGTGGCAGCATCATATTATGGGGATGCCTCTCAGAGGCAGAGACTGGGAGACTGAGGGCAAGATGAATGCAGAGAGGTTCTTGAAGAAAACCTGATCCAGAGTGCACAGGACCTCAAACTGGTGTGAAGATTAATCTCAGCATGACAACAACCCAAAGCACACAGCCAAGATAACTGACCTCAATCTAATTAAGACCTCAATCTAATTAAAATGATGTGAAAAGAGTTTGATTGCTGATGTGAAAAGATTGCTGTTTACAAGAGGTTCCCCTCCAACTTGAAAGAGCTTGAACAATTTTGCAAAGAAGAATGGACAAAAAATGTGTCTTCACATGTGCAAAGCTGGTAGACACTTAAATATACTCATGGCTTTAACTGCTGCCAAAGGTGCATCTACCAAATATTGAGAGTGATTACCTCAATCTTTTCAGTTTGGTGTTTGTAGTTGATTTAGAACACTTTGTGGATTTTATTTTTCTCTTTAACTTATACTTTTTTGTTGATCAGTGGCAAAAACTTTTAATTTCATTTTGTAACACAATAAAATGTGGAAATGGCCAAGGGGTGCCAATACTTATGAGAGCCACAGTATCTATGTGGTGAGGCTGAAACACTGGGAGTCACTTTCTGGGAGAGAAGCTCGGTGCCCATGATGTTAGTGCTTTAAAAGGGACTTTGACCTGAAGTAATGCTGAAAGGTTCCATCCTCCATGTTCCTCTCATTCCAACACATGACTTTAGATACTTTTCACTGACATATTTGTCTACCACTTTGTCCCTCCGGGGGTCTGCATGAAGTTACATAGTGCACTGTAGTACTGAGAAACACAACATAGAGCTTTTAAAATCAGAATGTGAGGTGACCTTAGGACAGTCTTGGTGTGTACAGAGCTGTGAAAATGGACTCGAGAGTGTAAAAGAGGGCTGCAATTATGAGTTTACCCCTCAGCACTAACCCATTCATTCCAGGGTCGCTGTCCTTTGGCGAGCTAAGAGCTTGAGTGTAATGCACACTGACAGTGCTGTGAGACGATTTAGAATAATTCCTGTATGCAGGCTAACCCCCCCCCC
>JACXGI010012042.1:7289-17632 GCA_016801175.1 Esox masquinongy | reverse complement strand
CCCAAAATACAGCTGGGTTGGAAGTGAAATGCAGCTGTGTTTAGCTCCGGCAACCAGGAACCGCCCCGGTCAGCCTGGTTTCAAACACTCCAGCCACCCACCTCCGACGTAATAAATGGGAGCTGTGCATTTGGGAGCCGGCTATGCCCCGAGCACCGCAATTTAGAGTGCCGAGGAGATAGAATGATAGCGCCAGATACTGCTGAGCTAATAATTTTATTAAAGAGATGCAGGCAGCATTGATTAAAGGGGGTGACTGGGCTGAAACCAATAACTCTGGCCTGCCCTTTCACCCAGCCGGTGCTGAATATTACATGAGCAAAGTTTCCGGGCACCCTGCTCCGGCCTGCCGCCACGTCCCGGCTGATTAGCACATTCACCGCCGCCACTTGATTTATTTACTTATTTACTTAGGGATGCAAATTCTAGCCATGATCAGACAGTGCTGTGCCCCCCCCCCCCGAGCCCCTCCCATATTAACTAGAGAGGGCTGGCCCACAGTGGAGAGATTGATAATGTCTGCCCTGCTCTTCATGAATGTCTGATGGAAAACACCCCCCCCCCTCGCTCTACTCCACCCTGTACGCACTTACGCGACTCAAACAATGGGCTGACTCTTTCAGCATGTACCTCTGCATTTCATAATTATGACTGTGTCCTACCTGGAACAGTGAATTCTAATCTAAAGGTTGTAATTAATGCGCCAAATTGGTTTGATAAGAAACCAAATCTAATATCTGGAGCTGCATTATCTGATATGGTCTGACGTTGCATATTGAAGGCAAAGCGGGGGAATATCAGTCACACGACCTTCCACCGTAAACAGTAATGGCAACCATTTTGTGTCGGCCCAGGTTCACCTACTTGTTATTGTTTGTAGTCCACACAGACAGAGCCCCCTGGACGACCGCTCTGCTTCGCATACAGAGTGAATGACATTAGCTCAGTTGTTTTATTAACAGGATTACTTGATCCAGACAGGCATGATTTGTAGCTGGCTGCCATTCTGAGTGAGGTGATAGTAACCAGACCGGTCACTATATATTACCTGCTCCATTAACAACAAGAATGCTAGGCGCAAGACATTGCACCCAGATGGACGGAGGCAGACGAAAGGACAGCCAATGAAAAACAACCAAGTAAGTGCCTAACGGAAATTCGTTAAACACATTACACCACGGTACATTTTTTTGGAGCTTTGACTATACATATAACATTTTTGGTGGGGGACGTTTCAAATAAAGAGCACTGGCAGTGACAGACGGACAACCCTGTCTGAACATGGAACTCCTGAACACCGTGTGCCAAACCCTGTCGTTCCATCTCTCCCCACTCCCGTGTTCCAGGGCCTGTCCTGCCCGTGGCCTGAACATATTGGCCACATCGCGCCATGCTCCGTGGGGAGACGAGCTGCCCCGCAGACAGATGGGTGGGCTTGATAACACACCAACCCAGAGCACTACTTCACATCCCTGACTCCCTCACTAGATGTCCAGTGGCCCAACAGATGCACTAGCATGGACCTACTGTTCATGTATGTGTGCCTCTCCGCGCACCAATGCCCTGTGACATGTCTACAACCAATCGACTGGAAGAGCAGAGGACGACCCCTGATCCGAGACGGAGGCGGAGTTTAGTCCCAACCAGCTCGGCATGTCCACTGCTTACAGAAAACAGGATTGCTCTTTAAAATCAAGATGGTCTAATTCAATAACCTGTGGTGGTTACTGATATGAAATGGGATTGCCTGGAGTCGGAGAGTCTCAGATGGGCAGGCCGATATCGCGCTAGCTCCCTGTTTGTCTCCAGGTCTGCATGCTAAGCGACACCTGTTTAGAGCAGGAAAAGCTTTAATCTTTCAGACGTACCAAATGAGGGAGGGAGACAGACGGAGAGACGCGCTGGAAGGGCGAGGAGGGGAGGTATGGGGGAGAGTGTCTCTGTGTCTGCTGACTGTGTTAATAGCCACAATCAGCATGAACCTTGCCAGTAAAGGTAGAGTGCCTGCAGTATGCTAACATTATCGGCAATGGTACTACGCAAATTATTTCAATTTTCCTTTGCATATTGACATTGAAGCTGCTACTAAAGGAAGCAACAGGATTCCTGCCACAGCCCGTGCTTTCTACCACTGGCCTTGTGTTTTACTCTCTTCACGGACCCACAGACAAAGAATAAGCAGTCTGTATGCAGTTAAAACAAGCCTCAGCTCACAATAAGAAATCATCAGAAGGAATAAAAGCATAGATTCCTGAGCTCTGGGAGGAGAGGAAGTCTAAATAAACAAGGCAGGGTCAGGCTATAGGAGGCAGTCCTCCTGCCACAGTTTTCCAGCAGCAGCCTGAACAGACATTAAATGCCAGACAGTGTCTTTTCTCCCGTCTCTGACATTAGAGACATATAAAGCATGATGCCCTCCTCCCCCATCGTAACAAAGCAGATAAGGTTGAGCCTTTTGAAAGGGGCCGAGGCTTAATGAACGCTGTCAGAGGTGGGTCTGGTTGTCATTTTGCAGGGATGGAAAATGAGATACGTTTTTATTTATGGGCCCTTTCATTAGGTAGGATTTACTGGCCGAGCCATGGAAGAATTAAAGGCTAAGGATCCATCTGATTATAAGCACCCACAATCACCTGCCTGGGGGCCAGCCCTCCAGAGGACCAGGGACAGCAGGGTCTCCTGGGGAATTAACTCTGGCCCAGCCCCAGCTGAGAACACCCCCATCAGGCACAGACCTGACCCCCCATGCTAACCTCTTCATCTACACCTAGACCCCAGCATCGCTAGATGAGGAGGACTCCTTAAAACCACCCCCCACCCCCAAAAAACACAAGCACACCCCTCCACCCCCCACCCCCTCGTTTCTCATTGTCCTTCAGGAGGGCTGTCTGAGCCATCACAGAGCCCGGGCCTGGCTGGCCACCGCAGGGTAAGGCCGCTTATTGGAAAATCAATGGTGTAAATGCTAAGCAAGTTACAGGAAGATGTGAGAAGGAAGGCTTCTTATTGATAAAGCAGGCAGGGCTATTGATGCTGCACAGGGGACTAGCTCATTGATGGGGGAACCAATGTAGTCCTCAGGCTAAATGAACAGAGGCTCATCTCCAAGGCCTGGCCCAATTAATAACCAGTGTATGTATGCATACATCTCAGTCTTTACCCAAAGTCCATGGTAATGCCCCAAACAAGGCCCCTGTGTTGCCCTAATCCCTGAGCCTTTAGATAGCGCTATCTTCCTAAGGGACGTCAAGGCTGCTGCTGTTCTGTAGATAGCCCTTCATGACCACCCTGGACTTAGATAGGATATCCCTATTCTCCCCTAGCCCAATTAACTCCGCTAAACTAACATCTATGCCAATGAACTCAACTATAATAACATCTAGCCCAATTGACTCAACTATAATAACATCTAGCCCAATTAACTCAGCTATACTAACATCTATGTCAATTAATTTAACTATAATAACATCTAGCCCAATTAATGACTATACTAACATCTATGCCAATTAACTAAACTATACTAACATCAAGCCCAATTAACTCTACTGTACTAACATCTAGGCCAATTAACTCTAGTATAATAACAACTAGCCCATTTAACTCTACTATACTAACACCTTGACCAATTAACTATCCTATACTGACATATAGGCCAATTAACTCCACTATACTAACATCTAGACCAATTAAAATTCTACTATACTAATATCTTGGCCAATCAAGTCTACTATACTAAAATCTAGGCCGATTACTTCACTCAATAACAACTAAATGGGTTACAGTGCTAATTTAAGTATGCTTCTCTAACACTTTACCTTAAAGTTCACTCCTCTCTCTAATGTAAACTTCCCCCAACTCTCATTCTCCTCCTGCTTCTGGTGACTGACTGTATAATGTAGACACAAGCATGCTCCAGCGCTACTCTTACTTCAGGAGGTAAAAAGTCACCTCAGGTCGATGGCACTCAGGCTGTAAACAGGGCTTCCCGTAAAATCAATGATCTTCAGTTGGAGCTATCAGTCTGTGGAACAGAAATAGCCGTGGCTGTGCTGAGACCGAGACTAGGAAGAGAGGGGAGTATAGTGGTGAGTGTGGGGTGGGATTGGGGCTCTGGGGCTGGGAGCACATCAAGGAGCAGACAGAGCTAAGGTAGGCTGCCTTTATCATGTCACGACCACTATACATACAGGTCTCAGGCTCTGACGTGGATGGGGAACAAACAACAACTCCCAGGTTTCCATACAGCAGCTGCAAAATGCTTTTTACCTCAAATCTAGAATAGGATTAAGACTGAGCTATAAAAGGTCCCTGCTGGCTGCTCCATTGCATGGTAAAGCCACTTCTGGATCACTAATGTCTGTGACCACTCAGCTCAAACACTGGGTCTCTGTCCAGGGCAAGCATGCACAAATTGATTTTGTAGTATCAATTGCCTCCTTTGTACATGGACTTGAAATAGAACCTTGAAAGTGATTTCATTGTTTACGCAACATCATCAGATTCTCTTAATCCACGCTGTCTAGCACAACAGAGGCATCCTGGGATATAGCTCCTGACAGTCTTTAGCAGCCAGCCAATCAGACAGCAGGTCGTTTCAAAGCCTTCCAGAAGGGATTGGCACGTGGCGGCCAAGTGTCTCCTCACTTTTGGAGGGTGCAATGGAAACAGTGCTGAGTAATTAGAAGTAGTTAATTAGCAGTGGGTTAATTACTCAGTTGCGGGGAGCACTGGTGAAAGAGCTGGTAGGGTGGCAAAGCAAGGGGAAGCAGCGAACACACAGCAGGAAGCTCCCAGTCTCCCACCAATTAGCAGGAAGCGTGGGGGGGCCGTGGAGCTATGGCAGACTGGGAGTACAAATGAGAACGCTCACATCACAGAGAGGAATAGAGGAAGCGGACTGAATACATTCAGATTAAAAATGCACACTGGTAGACATTGGTTTTCCTCGCTGTGTTGGTTTTGTTAAGCGATCCGTTTGCCCAAAAGCCACTCTTCTGTTTTAACATTATATGCAGAATCACAGTCATTATTTCACTGATCTGTGAACTTGGTCTCCAGATTCCAGAGGAGCATGCAAGTTTCAGCAAAGTGTCAGGTTAAAAATGAAACAGAGAAGAACCTGTTTTAATAACTACAAAAATAACCTATTCTTACTGCAGCCGCAAGCTATCTTCCTTTTTTGGGGGTTTATTTCCCTGCGCTGTCCCCAGTGGTTAGCTCAGATAAAGCTTTGTGCTTGGGAAATGCATAAATTATCCCTGGGATGAAGGTATTGATGTATAATCAGAAATAGACAATCGTGCTCCAACCGCAAAAAACCTACGTTTGCCTGCAGGCAACCTGCAGCACAGAGAGCATATGGCATGGAGAGAACATGTGCCACAGCGCAGCATGAGGGCCATGAGTTAGCAAAGGTGCGTGTGTATGTGTGTGCGTGTATGTGTGTGTGTGTGTGTGTGTGTGTGCGTGTGTGTGTTTGTGTGTATGTATGTGTGTGCGTTGTTTGTGTGTATGTATGTGTGTGCGTGTGTGTGTGTGGTCTCTACTACCTGCTAGCTGAAGCTCACAAACACCAGGTCAGACATTCCCACCCTGCCAGATTCAGTGCAGACAGTCAAGTGGGCTACATTGACCTGATTAGTGATGGTCTGGTATAAAAAGCACTCCCATTCCATAGCAGGCTGTAAACGTGTTCTCACAGGGCTGTGGGTGGAATGCACAGGGACAGTGTGGCATTCCGGAGCCCAGTGGAAGGGTTAGCCTGGCACTAATAAATCAGACAACATCATGACTACCCATTCTGGGGGAAGATCAGTTTAACAGAGACTCCCAGAAAGAGAGAAAAGAAAAAGAGTAGGAAGAAACCTCCCTAGTCTAGTGGTTGCCAATCTTTTCTGGTTACTGTACCACCAAGTGCATTTTGCTTTGCCCGTTGTAACCCTGAATTCCCTCCACATGTGCATGTTATCAGTAAGCTGCACTAGTACACCTGGTTGGGAACATGTTATCAGTAAGCTGCACTAGTACACCTGGTTGGGAACATGTTATCAGTAAGCTGCACTAGTACACCTGGTTGGGAACATGTTATCAGTAAGCTGCACTAGTATACCTGGTTGGGAACATGTTATCAGTAAGCTGCACTAGTATACCTGGTTGGGAACATGTTATCAGTAAGCTACACTAGTACCCCTGGTTGGGAACATGTTATCAGTAAGCTGCACTAGTACCCCTGGTTGGGAACATGTTATCAGTAAGCTGCACTAGTACCCCTGGTTGGGAACATATTATCAGTAAGCTGCACTAGTACCCCTTGTTGGGAACATGTTATCAGTAAGCTGCACTAGTACCCCTGGTTGGGAACATGTTATCAGTAAGCTGCACTAGTACTAGTTGGGAACCACTGCCCATGTCCAGCTCCCTCCACTCCACACTCACAGATCCACTTAGGTTTTGCAGGAAAGGGGTGAGATGTTGCCGATCAAAGACGGCCAGGCCCAAGGCCTTTCATTCATTTACACTAATTATCAAATCTCCCCCTATTGATATGTGAGGAAGCAGGCCCTCTCTCCAGAGAGAGTGGAAGGGAATGTGCTTACTACAGGGCTTTTGGAGCCTTCAGCTTATCTGTTTTCACTCAGTCCATTTAATTTTCCCCACAGCAACAGGATGAGGGTGGAAGAGGGGGAAAGAGGACTGACCGCAAGAAGCATAGTATTGTTTTAATGTTATGGCCGCTTAGGTGCTAGTAAACAGTAAGCAGCCACGTATATGGCAGGGCTGAATAGAATAGGAGATAGAGGTTAGCCTCTCACAATCTGGGTCTACGGCGCAGAAAACTGGTAAGAGGCTGTCTTTACATGCTAAACAGTCATAGGAGCAACTGCAGCAAAACTGGAACGCGAAAAAAAAACTGCTGCTCAACTATGGCTGTAGCTACCCCACGCACACTACATGTACACATACAGACACATGCATGCAAGATCTACACTAACATCGACACACACATAAGCACTCACATTTTTCCTGCAGGCCTGCAGTTAAGGCAAGCCAACCACCAACGCGGTTGTTAAGATGATCAATACCATTGAAATATTAAACCTTAAGAAGCCGCATTATTGATTGGGAGGCCGATGATAAAACTGTTTATTATCGTGATCGTAAACGTTTCAGAGAGGACTTCAGCTGTCCAGCTACTGGTGACTGGGACTAAACTTGACCACCCCCCCAGGCTGCCATCCTCTCTACCCCCCAAGTCCCATCCCTGTCCGGCCCATCCTAAACCCCAGGGATTGGGAGGATGGGGCGGACACGGAGAAGTCATTACCACACTACTTCAAGTCTCATTAAGGATGGCTGGGTGAAAGTCCGATCAGCGTACCCAGCCCTGTCCCATCCTCCCCTTCCTCAGCCTCTCGAAGACAGACTCTGGGACCGTCTGGGAGGTTATTCTGGTCTGTGGCGTGACAGGTCACTAACAGCACCACAAGCCAGATGTAGCCTAGCCTAGCGTAGCCTGGAGGGAGGCCTGGGCAGCGCACAGGCAGCCAGGCTCCACACTGGGGATCAGTGGCTGACAGACAGAGAGGGACAGGGATAACACGCCTCTAATCCTGGGCTGCTCCTGTAATCTGGAAAACAAATACCTCAGTAATGACCCAGGCCTGCACCTGGTAAAACACAAGGCTCGCTGGCACCTGGAATTAGAAAAATATACTGGGAAGAGCATTCTTAAAGGGATACACTCCCTTAGTGGAGGGCCCTGAGGGGGCCGGAAACATACGCCTACACATAGACACGCCCTAACGCAGGTATGGATTTGGGAGGGGCTGAGCCCAACTCAGCCCCTCCCAATGGATTTGGGAGGGGCTGAGTGGGCAAGGCCTTAAACATTTCGCCTGCTACACAGAAACAATGGGTTAAGCCGGGGCTATTAGCCAGCTATCTGAAGGCCAAGGAAGCCATAATCCACCCACAGGCATTTTTAGGTATATGAGTGGGACTAAGACTGAGGTGCTGAGAGTAACACAGGACTTCCAGGGCTAGGATGGGCAGATGGACGGAGGGAGACAAACAGATGAAGGGATGGCGGGCTAGGCACGGTGTTTTGTTAACTGTTTGAGGAGGGTGATAAGATACCCCAATGAGGCAAAATGAGACAGAAACCTAAGTAAAGTGGCTGACAGCTGTCTGGGAGTGAGAGCTGAGATCGGCGCAGGTGTGATGTGATGTGCCTGTATCACATCACATGATTTGTAAGGAATGGCCAGTTCAGCGACAATCTCTTTCCACACATCAGAATGAAACATGGGCTGAGGCATATGGGTCTACATACATAGACACATAGTCATGCGCTGACACACACACATACACACACACACACTCCCACGCACGCATACAGCAGAGCAGGGATTAGAGGGTGTCCCAGTTAAACCATTTTGTGGAAATTATTTCTTTGCAGAAAAAAGGCATGGAGCCAATGGTGACCAAGCCTCTAATTCTAGAGCGGCATATCCTGGATAAATAATTAGAGGGTTCCTTTGAAGACCCTGCGCAGCCTCTCCATTCACTCTCCACAACACATTTGCTAAAGTCATTAATGACAATGATTTGGAAAGAAAAAGAGAAAATCTTTCTGGTACACAAATACTTCTTTTATGAGGCCTGGTCCGAATTCCTCTCTGCTTAGTAGAAGCCCTTATCCTGGGAAAGAGCTGTGCTTGTTTTAAACAATAAACCTCCAGGGAAAATTTCTTTCAGTTGCCCCCCCAGAGAATTATGGAGCGTTAATAAAGTTAAAGGAATAATGTGTCCTGTGCTTAAGAGACGGAAGTGAAGGAGGAGTGTTGGGACATTCGACGTCCTGACATTTAGAGAAAACAAAGCCAAGAGAACAGAGGCAGCCAGAAATGTGAAGGCCGCCCCATTCTGAAGGAAGAACTCGGGAGTGGGAGTTGACGGGGACTGCCAGTGAGAATTAAAGGGATTCTCCGGCGATGCCACTGGCGCGTAATGCCTGGCTATTCCTGTACAACACTGGACTACAGTTTCAATTAGGTCCCCGCGCTCACATTTACTGACAGCCTATTTCAACAAGGAGCTCTGCAGCTAGCCGGAATACCTGGACTCATTCTCCCTAGAAGGGACCGTCGTCATATCCGGATCCCTTTGATTTTCGGCAGGGACAGTTGGGACCACTAATTTCAGTGTACTTGTCTGGGTCCCCGTGAATGATGAAGGTCAGGGGAGGGGCCAGCAGTAGTTATGAGAGACAGCACTGGGACTTGGTCTCTGGAGAGAGATTTGTTTCAAGGCAATTCAGTACCGGTCTGCCTACAGATGGAACATTTCATCGTTAAGAGTGCGCCGGTTTATACACACAGCGCTCATAAATAATATCTTGATGTGTTGGAAAGGGTGCAGAGCTGGCCCCGCGGTTTACGAGGACGGACTATAAGGCAAATGTCAGAAGGTGACACTCCTCATTCAGGGCAGCGCCGGGACCTGGAACCGTCAACAGAGGAAGAGGAAAGAGAAACACGCAGAGACGACGCGAGTTGTTAAGTGTGTAACACGGCGGCCGGGAGGGGCTGCGCTGAAAAGAGAAAGAAACCTCCGAGCTCTCCGTTCAGGAGCATTTGAACTTTAAAAGACGTTTCCATCTCTGCATCAAGTGCTGAGAGAAGAGACCGCAGAGCTTACAGCCACTCGCGTTAGTCGAAAAACCGTAGCTATGCGGTGAATGAGAATGAGTAAAGCAGAACCAAACTCATTCACAACCGCTCCTAAATGTCACCAAAGCATGTAGCCATTTAAGATGGTTGTAGAGCTGACAGACCCAGTGGTCCCGTGTCGGCCAGGCCAGAGCTGAGTCCCAGACTTCCCGAGGGACCGGGCTAGTTCACGAGGAACAACCGACGGCCAACACGACCAAACAATGGGTCAGTCTAACTAATGTCCAAACGGCCCGGGATGCCTGCTGTGATCTGGTCCTGGGTTGATATCTATCAGGACTGAGGACAGACCCCAGGGACATGGGGACTACTACTGGGGCTTGGGGGGAGAGGGGGATTGAGGCTGGAGGGGTGACTGGCCGTGGTGATCCCTATAAGGGGGGGGGCAGAGTGTCCAGGGGATGCGGGGAGGACACCACAAGGCTCTGGAAGGCGGTTGGGGATGGGAAGCTGACACCGTATTGCAAAACATAAGACGATCAAAGTCGTTGGCACGTCAAGTCTCGCGGACAAGCAGGGCATTGTGACGGCAGCCAGGGCCGAGAGACAGACGCACAGCCCCGGAGCCTCTCCGAGAGTGGGGGGGGGGGGGGGGGGGGGGGGGGGGGGGGG
>JACXGI010012041.1:0-14133 GCA_016801175.1 Esox masquinongy | reverse complement strand
TAGGGAAGCATGAATGCCAACATGTACTGTGACATACTGAAGCAGAGCATGATCCCCTCCCTTCAGAGACTGGGCCGCAGGGCAGTATTCCAACATGATAACAACCCCAACAACGTTCCAAGACGACCACTACCTTTCTAAAGAAGCTGAGGGTAAAGGTGATGGACTGGCCAAGCATGTCTCCAGACCTAAACCCTATTGAGCATCTGTGGGGCATCTTCAAATGGAAGCGCAAGGGCTCTAACATCCACCAGCTCCGTGATGTTGTCATGGAGGAGTGGAATAGGACTCCAGTGGCAACCTGTGAAGCTCTCATGTACTCCATGCCCAAGAGGGTTAAGGCAGTGCTGGAAAATAATGGTGGCCACACAAAATATTGACACATTGGGCCCAATTTGGACATTTTCACTTAGGGGTGTACTCACTTTTGTTGCCAGCGATTTAGACATTAATGGCTGTGTGTTGTTTTATTTTGAGGGGACAGTAAATTTACACTGTTATACAAGCTGTACACTCACTGCTTTACATTGTAGCAAAGTGTCATTTCTTCAGTTGTTGTCACATGAAAAGATACAATCAAATATTTACAAAATGTGAGGGGTGTACTCACTACTGTATATCACAATCAATTGGGATTCCTGAAATGTTCCTTTTCACTGTGACTGAACATTTATTTTTTCCCATAGATTCACTGTGTTTCATACATTTCTACTTAACTCTATAGAGAGGCACAGGGGCATATGACCAGATAACACGTGTTAGCTCCAAATTCACTCTGCCTGAATGAGATAAGGGCGCACTTTGAAACACAGTCCAACACTAAATCAGAGAGGTTTAAGCACATAGACATTTCTTTAATTTGCCATTGTTTCTCATAAACATTGTTTTATAACTGACAACTGAATTGATATGAATACATGTTTATGAATTGTTTTGAATATGTTGGCTATATTTAGCTTTGCGAAAATATGTTAGTTGTTGAATGGATGAGAACTGAGAATCTATAAATGTAACCATGATAAAGATGTTCTGATTGCAGTTGTTTTCATACTCCAGAGTTAATACTTGGCAGAAGGACCTTTGTCAACCATTGCAGATATAAGTTATTAGGAATACAATTCTACAAACGTTTCACAACTCTTAGGGCAACATATATCAACAGTTTGTCAAAATTGCTCAAGCTCAGGGGCCGGTATCACAAAGATAGACTTTGACTATGGCTTAGCTAGAGTAGATGGTCAGACTTCAGATAGATATCTAAATCAGACTGTTGCACAAAGCACTTAAGATCATGACTATCTGAAGTAGAACTACACTACAATGAATTCTAGGTAAAATAAGACACTTTTCAAAACAAAAAAAAATGGCGGATCGAGTAGGTGATTCCAACCGCTCAGTGCAGTTTACCCCAGCGGAAAATGTGTTTTTGTTGGAGGAGTACTATAGTTATAAGGATATTTTACTTGGAAAGTTTAGCGGAGAGTGTAATAACAAAAAGAAAAGCTTGATTTGGAAAAAAATTGCTACCTCAGTAAAAAGCATTAACCCGACTGTGGAGCGGAGCGTCAAAGACGTACAGAAAAGATACAAAAACATGTTACAAGATGTCAAAAAAGAAATATTTAAGCGGAAATATCCTAAAACTGTAGGAGGACCTCAAGAGAAACTCAAAGACACAACCGAAATGGTAGTGAACATATACGGTGGACAGTCGCCTATGTTCTGGGGGATAAGCGGAGGATGGGAATGTGGAGTGTTTGGTGTTGTCAACATTACCAGTGTTGTGCCCCCCTGCTGAAAATCTCCCCCCCTTCGCATGAACTCGCACTCTCTCGATTCTCATTGCTGCGACTTCTTTGCTTGTTGAGAGGACAGTTTAGCCTACATATTTCACTGATCTTCGTAGCAAAAAGCTTTAATTTAATTGTGTACAGCAAGACAGCAATCAATGACCACGTTAGGCTGCGTTTCATTAGATTTTTTAAGGCAGGTTGATCGCGTGGGAAAGCACTGTCTGCAGTTTTCGGTTGGCTATTTGTTTCAAGTGTATTACAATAAACAAATCGTTGGCAAAATCGGTCATGTCTCCCATTTTTTATTCGACTAGTGTTTTCTACAGTGTAAGGATAATAATTCAGCCATCGTTGCTCTGAAATGTTTATATCATTTTATAAATGATATTTATAATGTGCCCCTATTGTAACTATAGATTCAAATTAGGATAAGACCATGTTCTTGCCTGCCAAACTCAGCAGTGCCACAAAAAGTATTTGACTGTAGTCACAATTTGAAGCAAGTTTGGGGGAGGGTTATTTCGGCCTGGCCATTCTCCTGCCTGCCGAAATTACCCCCCCCCAATCTTGGGACTGCAAAGTCTGGCACACTTCATAATCATTTTGGTAGCTCATGTTAACCACCTGAGTATCCCACAAAAAGTATTTGACTCTAGTCACAATTTTAAGACAGTTTGGGGTGGGATAATTTCGGCAAGGCCATTTTCCTGCCTGCCGAAATTACACCCCCCCCCCCAATCTTGGGACCACAAAGTCTGGCACACTTCATAATAATTTTGGTAGTTCATGCTGACTTCCTGAATATCCCCCAAAAGGTATTTGACTCTAGTCACAATTTTAAGCCAGTTTGGGGTGGAATAATTTCGGCAAGGCCATTTTCCTGCCTGCCGAATGTACCCCCCCCCTTTTTGTGGAACTACTGAGTTTGGCAGGCAAGAATATGGTCTTATCCTAATTTGAATCTATATTTACAATAGGAGGATGTTTTCAGCACAACACCGGTGGTGTTCCCTCAAGCACTGACACTGACAGCACCCCACCTTGTCAAGAGGGAGAGCCAGACAGTCAAGAGGAGAATACAGGTAACAATAGGCTATCAATATTTCTTGTGATTGTTTTAAAGACCTAAAAACGTTTTGCTTCATTGCTGTCGATTTGATGTTAATAAAGTCAAGTTGATTTATGCTAATGTGAACCGGTAAGCTTGCTAGCCAGCAAATTAACGTTAACGATTTAATGACTCAGCCTACAAGGATGTTGTGTTGTAGGTCTGCAATCCTCATAATGTGCGTATCAAATTCATGAAGCAAGTAAGCAATGTCTCTGTTTACTTTTCTTAGCAACCCCAGTGACTTGAGGTGACCAAAGCGAGACAGTGGAGGAGGAGCCAGGTGAGAGACGGGAGAAGACGGGAGATGGAGAGACGTCAGCTATTGGTACAATTGAGGTCTGCCCATCAGTTACAAGAGGAACAATTATGTCCATGGTGCTAGACAAAAAATACCAACATCTTCAACTGGAAGAGAGAGAATTTTCGCTCAAGATTGAAGTCTTACAGCTCCAGAGAGAAAAATTGAAATTGGAGTTGCGCAAACAGCAAATGGAGGAGTGATTATGTTGAGTACTTCTAATAAGGCAATGAGGTATTTAGGCTGATTATTTAGGCTGATTATTTTCTATGTTTCTTAAAGCAGTTTCAAAATAGAAATATGTACTTCTAATAGGCCTAAAATACCTCATTGCCATATTATTTTCTACATTATTTTCTACATTGGTTAAGAGTTTGAAGAGTGAATATGTTGTACTTTTTATAACCTTGAGGTGTTTATATGAATGAACTATGAGCTATATATTTTGTTAGAGTAATTTATTGAATGAACAGTATGTTACTTGTTTTGTGAGAAAACTCCAATGTAAGAAGAAACAACGCTGAGGCATGAAAAATAAATTGACATATTGTTTAAGTTGGTTGCAACTGATTTAAGCCAAACTGATGGGGGCAAAAATATGGTGGCTCACTTTAATGTGAAGTTTGTTTTGTTGCCATTTCAGACATTGAAAATTCTGTCAACATACATCTGACGCACATATCGACCGGTTCCATTCTGCTCCTCTGAATCTTCTCAGTCCTCCATGTCATTGTGATTGTCATCTCTGATTTCTTCTCCTGGATCATGTAGCCGGATCCCTTACGATTAATGAAGTAAACAATTTTGATTATAGCTGTAGCATTCATGTGTTAAGTAGTAATTCAATTAGGCCTATATATTATTTGAAACTGGCTAGTAATTTAAATAGCTTGTTTTCAGGTAGGCCTACCTCGCAATGTTATGCAGCACAACAGTTGCACAGATGATGTTACATACTCTGTCAGGTGCCATTTGCAATTCCCCATGTCAACAATGGAAACGTCTCTTCAGTACACCAAATGCCCGCTCTACGGTGTTAGGAGTTGAACAGTGTGCTGTGTTGTAGTTTCTCTGTGCAGGTGTGGTAGAATTTAGGAAGGGAGTAAGGAGTCATGGTTTTAGAGGGTAGCCAGAGTCCCCCAACAGGACTCCATCAATAATGCCTTGCTCAAATGCAAGGTAAATTTGATAATTTTAAAGAATTTGTGAGTCATGAATTGAACCAGGCCAGTGGGCCACATAGTTGCGGAACCAGAGATCAGAATCACAAACAGCCTGAATGTTTAGGCTGGGATACCGTTTTCTGTTCACAAACAAATATTCATGAGATGATGGGGCCTGGATTCTGACGTGTCCCATCAATTACTCCAACAACATTGGGAAATCTTGCTATGCTGAAGAACCCTCTTTTGACATTGTTCAGCTCAGCAGGTTGGTTTGGAAACTGAGGGAGCTTATTTGAATGTGCCCTTGATACCCTGTATACCACTCGTGACACAGAAGCTTTGTTGAGACCCATTGTGTCACCAACAGCATTTAGAAAACTTGTTGAATAAAATCTCAATGCAGTGCAAACCTGTAGCAGTGCTGGGATGCTGTAGCTTCTTGATGTGGCAGGACTGAATACTACAAACCACAAATTATGTGCCATTATTCCTTTTATTTGCTGTTGTTTTGTTATGGAACTGTTACTGATTGTTACCAAGGTAACATAGTATCTTAGACCCAAGTTATTCTGGGGGTAAGGTGTCTAAATCTTTTGGTCTAATGTAAGTCAGTCTTGATTTTTGTGAAATGGTCTAACTTGCATTAGACTAATCTATGAGCACATTTTAGACTAGTCTAGCACTATATACCAGTCTAAAATAGCTTTGTAAAACTGGCCCCAGTACATTTAGTTAGTTATTGTTTATGGACAGCAATATTAAAACCTTGTCTGAAGCCATAACTAAGAGTACCACTCATGAACACTCAAAACCTCATGGAAAGTTTGTCTGTGGTATTAGCATTTGTGTAATTGTCTTGCTGAAAATGAAGTATGTGAAAATAGAGATTTTCACTCTGTGTTGTATTGGCGTTGACCTAAACCTTTAAACTTTAAATTTGTTTACTGTGCTGCCACAAAATCTAATGCAAAATGACACCTGCCTGATTGGCTTTCCAAGGGGTTGTGTGTTCCGTGTTCCTGTGGAAACGACAATAAAAACATTTTTACAGTCCCAATCTGGAGTTAAATCTGTTTAAAAAAAATTGAGTTTAAATGACAGGCCATCAATGATTCCAATGCATTGAGCTTCAGTGCTTCCAGCAAGTATTAGGCTAACTCTGGTCTATCAGGATGTTCACAATCAAGACATACTTTTTATTATTGAATTGTAAAATGTTGGATAACTTAAGGTAAATCGTGTAGTATATTTGCAGGTAAAACATTTTTTTTTTTATTTGAAGGCATCAAAAATGTGTGTATATTGTCCAGACTGCATGGCTAAGATTGTGAATAACAAGACAGTGCCATCTGACTTCATTACTTTATGAAGCTGTTATGGCTGTGAGAAAAGCAAAGTATGTGAAATTGAAGCTGTATTTAGTTTGGTCTCTAAGGCAGCACTTACATTTCTAGTGCATAATTATAATCTGATTGTTTTATATTTTAAAATGTTTGTGTGAATGACTTGTTGACCCTGTACAATAACATTGTCTTATTGTAAAAAACAACAACAATAGTAATCACCTTTTAAAGCAAAATTTGGATTGTATTTTCTCAATATATGTCGCTCAGTTTACATTTAAAATCTCTACAGAAAATGTATGTGTTTAGATGTGTTTGCATGGCTCTTAAACTCAATGTAATTGTCTGTAATTGTATTATTTTCCCACGTCGTTTTACTAAAATGTTTTTGTGTAATTTTACGGTTTATGGTTGGCAGCATGTGCTGAAATGATATGACCATGTTTTCACATATATTTTTTTTACTTATTAAAACACCTACTTTATTCTGAAATTACCACATTTTGGTTTTTTATAGAATTAAAGTTCAAAACTGTAAATATACAGGAATTTACTCATAAAATTGGGAGTTTGGGATGTATTATTGCAAAATATTATGTATAGCATGTATTTTGACTATGTTCCTGTTAAATTACATGTTTAAACATCTACTTTAATCAAGAATTTCTGTATTTAGATTGAAAAATTCAACAGAATTACAGTTCAAAATGGTAAATAAAAGATAGAATGTATTTTTACAGTATGTTTTTATTTAATATACATATGAAACAAATACTTTAACTAAGGGGTTAGTTTTGTGTAATTTCTTGATTTTAAAACAGGGAAAACATGTTAATTCACATGTCACTTTTATTTCCTAATGTAAATGTCTGTTATTTTACAATTTCCTCATGTAATGTAATTTTACAGATTATGGTTTGCAGCATCTGCTGCCATACATTTTACCGTTTTTACAATGGTTTTTACAGTGTGCTTATTTTACTGAAGAGTAAGATTATACAGATTAGGCTAAATAATTATTCACAAAAAGAAAAACCAACAATCAACAATTATTAATTCAACAAACTTATTGTTGAATTAAAAACACCGTTACTGTTTTTATTAGGTGAGAAAAACAATATCGCATGCACATCCTATCATCTCTGAATTTTCTCTGCTTATTTTACTAAAGAGTAAGATTCTACAAATGTATTAGGATAAATAATCATTCACAAAATCAACGATCACCAATTATCAATTTAGCAGACATAACACGTTACTGTTTTTCATCAATACAATCGACAAATGCACTACAATGTATTTACTTGAAGAGAAGGCCATGAAGGGCAGTTATAGGCTTTAGTAATGATGATCTGGTGTGTGTAATGATGGGAAGTACGGAGTGATGTGATGAGCAACTGGTGTTTGTAATAGTGGATTACACACACCAGTTGCTTCATGAATGCGGAGCTAGCAGCCGGAGGCTGGCGTGATCACGGGAGGCAGCCTGACAGTGAAGGCTACTGTAAATCATCCTTTCCTTTATCAAATTTATTGTGTTTATCAAGCAATTGTGCTTTGAGCCCATGTACAGCTATTCGTGCGGATATCCTTTGATCGTCGCAAACTGGTCAATAATGTCTGTTATTTTACCTTGTACTTCATCAAAATGAAAAATACATTCTAATGGATTTATTTTTGAATAATTTTTGTTGTGTAATTTTCATTTTGTACATTTGTAGGGCCTAATAAACAAATGAATACTATAGCCAGTGTTCTTAGAAATAATTGTTCTATGTATTCTGTATTAGTCGTTTTTTTTTGTATGATAAGACTCTCAATACAAACATATTCTTGTATTATTTCAAAGTCATTAACCATTAAAAACAAACAAAATCTGTAATTCATTATTTTTTAGAATATTCTATATAGTTTGATGATGACCCAGCAGATGAACTTGCTGGATTACGATGCTGCAGAGGAGAATGTGTATGCTATTAGGGCCGATTCGTATGGAAGATTCAAAATGTATTTAATAACTGAATTGCACAAAGTTTTTCAAAATTAAATTATCTTACAACCATAGCAAAATTAATTAAAAAATTCCTATTAGCCAGTTCACATACAAAGGATATATTTTAACAAGGTTTTGTATCAGTAATAATGAAAGCATTTACAAAA
Source organism: Esox masquinongy (assembly GCA_016801175.1). Lineage (NCBI taxonomy): Eukaryota > Metazoa > Chordata > Actinopteri > Esociformes > Esocidae > Esox > Esox masquinongy. The sequence continues at coordinate 6,262 of JACXGI010012041.1, read as the reverse complement.
CTGGTTGTAACACAAAGTCTTTTTTGGATTGGACCTCACGTGCCTCCAACTATCTCCTTTATTCTTCAGCAATGCTCTCTTTAGATATCGCTTCCTGTCTCACTCTTCTTTTTTTGTCTCTTGAACACCTCTTTTCATTGCCGTTTCCATCTTAATCTCATTCCTCCTTATCCCTCTGATGTCATTTCTTTTCTAAAATGGATTAAAAAGCAAACAATGACTCTAGATGTACAAGTTTGTTAGGCAATACACAGTCACACTCACAATGTAACCTAAGTCAGTTTCCTTCATGGATAATTGAAATAATAGGTAAAATCCGCTAAAGCCACATTGTAAGCCTTACAGAAAATAGCTCACTCTACATTTCCTTATCAAATAGACCTACTGTAATGCCCCTGAATTCCAGTCCTTGTTTTGTTGTCTGTCTGGACCCTACGTTTGTGGTTATGTGCACCTGGACTCAGTTTTCATTGATAATCATTCACACCTGTTTTCACTTGTCTTGTTATGTGTGTATGTAAATATTTTTACTTGCCATTTCTTAGTGGCACGTAAAAATATTTCTTAGAATTTGAAATAAGGCACCCTTGCATTTGATAGATTTTGGTATGAAAGTAATATTAAAAAAGGTTTGTGGAGATTAAATGAGTTTTAGAGATTGCTACCGGACAATCTCTAAAAAGGCAGAAAGTACTGTAATACTGTGTTTTTGTTCATGCACAAGTTCAACAACATTTTCTTGTGGTATTTGAGCTATTTATCTCAAACACACGATCACATAAAGCAGGGATTTTCCTGCATATAAAACGCAAAGGCGACCACCTTCTCAAAATCTCGCAATTTTGCGCTCATACACTAAATAGCCTACCATCAAAATACTGCAGCGAATGTGACTGTAGGAGGAAACTTTTTTCATATTGGCAATGTTGCCAGATGGATAGGTTTCCCTCACAATTGTACAATTTTTAATGGGATTGGGTGGGTCAATTTACAGATAGGGTTGTATAGAAGATATAGCGTTTTCCGGATTTCATGGTTTACTGTCAATGATCTGGCAACCTTGCATACAGAACCTGACCGGTCCTGACATTGCAGAGTTGAGTAACTTCAGGAAAATAAGTGGATCCTAGTTTTCTTTTACACCCGAGCATGTCCAAATATTTAAATAAAACTTAATAATGCCTAAACTAAATCCAATACCCATAACAATTGTTAACGTTTCAGATGACATCTAGTAGAATCAAAATTTTTTTCAATAAAGTTCACAAGACAGACAAAGATGACTGGTGAACAGACTGTTAGAGTATATACGCTACTGTCCCCAAAGACATTATGCAATATACAGTGTAAAAATATACAATTGACATATGTAAGTCACTAACAATATAAATATATGAATGTGAAGACGCTGGATGAGCGCAAGTAACATAGCCAAGTAGCCTACAGCTGAAGGAAGTCGAGAGAGGGGGATAAATGATGTGGCATCAAGGCAAGGATGGAGGAAAAGAATTGCAACAAGGCTGCAGTATATAGGCCTACAGCTCAGATGCATTTTTAATGCAAGTCAAATTAACAACAACAACATAGAACAACAACGAAAATAGACAATAATAATATTGACTGTGATTAATTATAAAGCTTGAGTGATTTCATATTTTTATGTGATTCCTAGATGTTCTAATAAACATAGTTTTGTTGCTCAATGGCAAAATGTTTTCGGGTTTTCAGACATAATGAAGAGGGAATGATATGCTCTGTATGCTAGAAGCATTGTGGAGCCAATGTTTTTGGGGGTTTGGAAAATAGGCTGGATCCACTTAAATTCAATGAAATGTCTACTAGTCCTGGACAGGCAGAGGAGAACAAAAAAACACATTAGGGTAAAATCCTAATGCATAAGTAAAAAAAAAATATATATATATCAAATATGTAACATGTTAATATGAAAGTATATATTGCTTGTATTTTGGTGACTACTGGAGAGGACATTGTAGCATGCATTAGCTGCTCAAGTGGACATGGAGAACAGGGCAGATTTAACACTATAATAGTTTTCTTTTTCAAGTGGGCAGACATTATATAAAGTATATCACAGAGGGGCGTCCGGTAGAGCGAGGGGTAGCGGGGGTTGGGGTACCACCTTTGACTCATTTTCAGTCAGGAAAAACCCTGCACAAAGGTCCTGGTAAACACAAAAACATTTAGGCCCTAGTTACAGTTTGATTGATTTGCGTTTGCTCATAGGCTTAAAATATGCATTTCATTATAAAACACAAAAACTGGTTATATAAAATGAGGAAAAATATCTGGTTCCAGATATAACTAATAAAATACAGTATAAGTACATCATTCAAATTATTTTGGACAATAATAATTTTTCCAAACTACTAAAATAGTGCTCTGTCTTCTGATTTTGATTCAAACATTTGATAGAATTTAGCGGTTACGTATAGTGGTTACAAGCTGATATATACATTGAAGGGCGTGTCAACCTAGCAAAGATCATGTTTCCAAGACTGTTACCCCCATGCCAGATGGTCAATATAAGCATTCCTGTGGTTATCAGCACAACCTACTGAAAGGGACACACAGATGTTATTACTCTCTTACCTAGGCACATATAACTTCCAATGAATCATATCTTCATAATCCATTTAAAATACTACAGTGAGGGTAAAAATCATTTTATCCCCTGCTGATTTTGTACGTTTGCCCACTGACAAAGAAATGATAAGTCTATAATTTTAATTGTAGGTTTATTTGAACAGTGAGAGACAGCATAACAACAAAACAATCCAGAAAAACGCATGTCAAAAATGTTATAAATTGATTTGCATTTTAATGAGTGAAATAAGTATTCGACCCCTCTGCAAAACATGACTTAGTACTTGGTGGCAAAACCCTTGTTGGCAAACACAGAGGTCAGACGTTTCTTGTAGTTGGCCACCAGGTTTGCACACATCTCAGGAGGGATTTTGTCCCACTCCTCTTTGCAGATCCTCTCCAGGTCATTAAGGTTTCGAGACTGACGTTTGGCAACTCGAACCTTCAGCTCCCTCCACAGATTTTCAATGGGATTAAGGTCTGGAGACTGGCTAGGCCACTCCAGGACCTTAATGTGCTTCTTCTTGAGCCACTCCTTTGTTGCCTTGGCCGTGTGTTTTGGGTCATTGTCATGCTGGAATACCCATCCATGACCCATTTTCAGTGCCCTGGCTGAGGGAAGGAGGTTCTTACCCAAGATTTGACAGTACATGGCCCTGTCCATCGTCCCTTTGATGCGGTGAAGTTGTCCTGTCCCCTTAGCAGAAAAACACCCCCAAAGTATAATGTTTCCACCTCCATGTTTGATGGTGGGTATGGTGTTCTTGGGGTCATAGGCAGCATTCCTCCACATCTAAACACGGCGAGTTGAGTTGATGCCAAAGAGCTCGATTTTGGTCTCATCTAACCACAACACTTTCACCCAGTTCTCCTCTGAATCATTCAGATGTTCATTGACAAACTTCAGACAGGCCTGTACATGTGCTTTCTTGAGCAGGGGGACATTGCGGGCGCTGCAGGATTTCAGTCCTTCATGGCGTAATGTGTTACCAATTGTTTTCTCAGTGACTATGGTCCCAGCTGCCTTGAGATCATTGACAAGATCCTCCCGTGTAGTTCTGGGCTGATTCCTCACTGTTCTCATGATCATTGCAACTCCACAAGGTGAGATCTTGCATGGAGCCCCAGACCGAGGGAGATTGACAGTTCTTTTGTGTCTTCCATTTGCGAATAATTGCACCAACTGTTGTCACCTTTTCACCAAGCTGCTTGGCGATGGTCTTGTAGCCCATTCCAGCCTTGTGTAGGTCTACAATCTTGTCCCTGACATCCTTGGACAGCTCTTTGGTCTTGGCCATGGTGGAGAGTTTGGAATCTGATTGATTGATTGCTTCTGTGGACAGGTGTCTTTAAGAGTGTGCTCCTAATCTCAGCTCGTTACCTGTATAAGACACCTGGGAGCCAGAAATCTTTCTGATTGAGAGGGGATGAAATACTTATTTCACTCATTCATTAAAATACAAATCAATTTATAACATTTTTGACATGCGTTTTTCTGGATTTTTTTGTTGTTATTCTGTCTCTCACTGTTCAAATAAACCTACCATTAAAATGATAGACTGATCATTTCTTTGTCAGTGGGCAAACGTACAAAATCAGCAGAGAATCAAATTAGTTTTTCCCTCACTGTCCATTATTACACAGATTCCACACATTTCTGTTGTTGTCATGCAGACGTCTAAAAATGTTGCATGCACGCGCGGTTTGTGGATCACCAATCTGCGCTTTACTTCAATAAGACATCACTGTGTCAGAAATCTACTTTTTTGAAGTGCATATGTTTTCTATTCACTGCCTTGAGACAGTTTGATGTGTTGTGGTTTATCGCCCTCCAAAACCTAACTCCAACTTCATGCCAGAATTTTCTGAATTTCTTTCCTCCAAAAGGGAAAATTATAATATCCGCTCTCATCATTAATTCACCGATGGCTTCACGATTTTCAGCTATTTTTCCTAGTCATTGTGAAAACCTGTCTGCCACTTGTAGTGCTGATGTATCACTAAATAGATTCAATAAACTATGTCAAAGCACTCTTGATGAAATTGCACCTTTTAGATTTAGGTCAAGGCATGAAACAAAACTTTACCCTTGGTTAGATGAGAACATATGAAACCTTAAGAAGACATGCAGAATAGCAGAACGAAAATGGAAAATGACTAAACTACATGTCCATTACATCAATATAAAGGAGATGCTGTTATCTTTTAATAAGGCAATTAAAGGTGCACAACACATTTCAGCAGGGCTCTAAACAGACTTTAGTTTTACAGTGAGCATGGTATAATGTATACATTTATTCTATCAACCCCTTGCCAGATATAATTATGTCTATGCTGTTAGATCATCAGTCCAGATATTTTCCAGATATGAAATGAAATGTAGTAGAAAAGCATATACATTTACAAACAATCAAGAAAATGGATGTAATTAAAAAATATATTTTATTGGTCACCCACCTCACACTTCCAAGTTGGTCAGAATTGTGCAGGACTTCAAAACAATCAGGAAGGATAAAGTAGGAAATCCCACCTAGTTCATGCCAATTAAATTGCAGGTCTTCAATGGCAATCACCACGCTAAACATTTTTTCCATTAATAGCGTTGTATACTTCTCTAATAATTGAAACTGAAATCCAACTATCAACTGATCAAATAACTGATGAAATATTATCAAACTGTCAATTTTTACAAATAATTAAGATAAAAGATGAATGCCAATATGAATGCCTTACTTAAGCCAATATGAATGCCTTACTCTTCATTGGGTTCTTCTAATCAGAATCAGAAACGGTTTTATTGCCAAGTAAGTTTCACAACAAAGTAGAAATTTGTTCTGGCCGTTGATGCAACAATCAATACAAAAGGAATGAGGGAAGTAAAATCAAATAAGAACAGTAGACTGAGCATAAACATAGTAGACTGTGCATTAATAAATTACTAAAAATAACAAAAAGGTATATGTAAGGTTGTAGTGGAAATCACTAAATGGGAAAGGCACAGAGTCTGTAGATTATTTTCACAAGTAAAGCTTTATTCAAGATTTGCAAACCTGGAGCAGTTAACAACACTCTCAGCAGAGTCAGTTCAAGCGCTCTCAGTTGAAGGTTGAGCTCAGGCCTATATACATTCAGTACAGCCCACTGAGTCCCCCTCCTATACATGGTTAGTCTACATGTCTCACCAGCATCTCTGCGAACTTCGGCTTAGAAAGATAACAAAATGTTTACAGCCCTTGAGAAGTTCAGCCAACACTATAGTCATCTGTTGTAGGCACATCCTGTACAAGTGAGCAGAGCCGAAACACACAATGGCTTTACTAAATTACTGGATTATACTTAGAATAAGCAATATGATTTCATTGTACAGGTGCTGGTCATATAATTAGAATATCATCAAAAAGTTGATTTATTTCAGTAATTCCATTCAAAAAGCGAAAGTTGGATATTATATTCATTCAGTACACACAGACTGATATATTTCAAATGTTTATTTCATTTAATTGTGATGATTAAAACTGACAACTAATGAAAATCCCAAATTCAGTATCTCCGAAAATTAGAATATTACTTAAGACCAATACAAAAAATGGATTTTTAGAAATGTTGGCCAACTGAAAAGTATGAACATGAAAAGTATGAGCATGTACAGCACTCAATA
>JACXGI010012040.1:0-23638 GCA_016801175.1 Esox masquinongy | reverse complement strand
CCAAGAGTCACCTCTGCTGCTGAGGATAAGTTCATCCGAGTCACCAGCCTCAGAAATCGCAGGTTAACAGCAGCTCAGATTAGAGACCAGCTGAATGCCACACAGAGTTCTAGCAGCAGACACATCTCTAGAACAACTGTTAAGAGGAGACTGCGTGAATCAGGCCTTCATGGTCAAGTAGCTGCTAGGAAACCACTGCAACAAGCAGAAGAGATTTGTTTGGGCCAAGAAACACAAGGAATGGACATTAGACCAGTGGAAATCTGTGCTTTGGTTTGATGAGCCCAAATTTTAGATCTTTGGTTCCAACCGCCGTGTCTTTGTGCGATGCAGAAAAGGTGAACGGATGGATTCTACATGCCTGGTTCCCACCGTGAAGCTTGGAGGAGGAGGTGTGATGGTGTGGGGTTGCTTTGCTGGTGACACTGTTGAGGATTTATTCAAAATTGAAGGCATACTGAACCAGCATGGCTACCACAGCATCTTGCAGCGACATGCCATCCCATCCGGTTTGCGTTTAGTTGGACCATCATTTATTTTTCAACAGGACAATGACCCCAAACACACCTCCAGGCTGTGTAAGGGCTATTTGACCAAGAAGGAGAGTGATGGAGTGCTGCGCCAGGTGACCTGGCCTCCACAGTTACCGGACCTGAACCCAATCGAGATGGTTTGGGGTGAGCTGGACCGCAGAGTGAAGGCAAAAGGGCCAACAAGTGCTAAGCATCTCTGGGAACTCCTTCAAGACTGTTGGAAAACCATATCAGGTGACTACCTCTTGAAGCTCATCAAGAGAATGCCAAGAGTGTGCAAAGCAGTAATCAGAGCAAAGGGTGGATACTTTGAAGAAACTAGAATATAAGACATGTTTTCAGTTATTTCACACTTTTTTGTTAAGTACATAATTCCACGTGTTCATTCATAGTTTTGATGCCTTCAGTGAGAATCTACAAAGTAAATAGTCATGAAAATAAAGGAAACGCATTGAATGAGAAGGTGTGTCCAAACTTTTGGCCTGCACTGTATTTCGAAAAAAATAATGGCGATTTTACATTAAATCATTGTATTAGCACAGCAATATGTTGAAACTGAGAAATGTTATTGGTTTTAAAAAAAATACAAGCCCATTTAGAATTTGATGCCAGCAACATTTCAAAAAAGTTTGGACAGGGGCATTTTTACCACTGTGTTGCATCACCTCTTCTTTTAACAACACTTTGTAAGCATTTCTTATATTCATATTTGTTTTTATTTCTTTTGTACAAATTGTTGCACAAATGGTCCAGAACAAATTCCTTGTTTGTTGTGAAACTTACTTGGCAATAAAACTTTCTGTTTCTGTTTTTTCTGTGTTTTCATCCAATACACTCCAACTCTTCCTTAACAGACATTTCTCACTACACTATAACTTAACAGAAAAATAATGACTATCACTTTAGGGTTCACAAACGTCTAAGCAGAAATGTATAAATAACTGCTTGATAAGTAGTACAGGGGTAAAACAATCATACAACATTTGTGCTCTTTTCAGTCCCTCTCCTAGTAAGAAGAGAAATAAGATATTACAGCTGCGTGCCTCTCGAAGTGGAAGAGTAAATTTAATAATTGACCAAATAATGAACAGGCCTTTGTTTATGGGTCACATCTGTAAAAGGGACCTTGTTGTGTCCTGGGTCAATAAGCATGTAATTAACAGATCATGGGGCTCTGTTAATCTTTTGAAGAGATCTTGGTTTGACCTCAGTATAGCCTTGTATCTATCTTGAAAGGATCATTTACAATGGACATTTAGTGACCTGGGAACAGGAGGGGCAGTTCCCTGGGCATTCAGACTTCTTAATTTGGGCATTGAGACAACTTCAATTGTGGTAATTTCCACAAAAAACAGTTAAACTACTTGATGTTGCAAAACATTGGCTTATCCACTCTGACAAGCTTGTCAAATGTTCAATATTAATCTTCAGTGTGAAATGTACAATGTTATTGTACAGTGTGTATGTGCTGGTGAACTTTAAGGTTACCTAACAGAGAGAAACTCTTCCCACAGTCAGAACAGGAATAAGGCTTCTCTCCTGTGTGTGTGCGCTGGTGAGCTTTAAGGCTACCCTTTTGAGAGAAACACTTCTCACAGTCAGAACAGGAGAATGGCTTCTCACCTGTGTGCACTCTCTGATGTGTAGTAAGATCAGATGATGCTAAGAAACACTTCCCACAGTCAGAACAGGAGAATGGCTTCTCACCTGTGTGCATTCTTAGATGTTTAGTATGTCCAGATGAAGAAGAAAAACACTTCCCGCAGCCAGAACAGGAGTAAGGCTTCTCACCTGTGTGTAGTCTTTTATGACTAGTAAGATCAGATGATCTAATGAAACATTTCCCACAGTCAGAACAGGAGTAAGGCTTCTCTCCAGTATGTATACGCTGGTGAGCTTTAAGGCTACCTAAGTGAGAGAAACTCTTTCCACACTCAGAACAGAAGTAAGGCTTCTCACCGGTGTGCAGTCTTTTATGACTAGTAAGATCAGATGATCTAATGAAACACTTCCCACAGTCAGAACAGCAGTAAGGCTTCCCACCTGTGTGCAGTCTTTTATGACTAGTAAGTGCAGATGAAGAAATAAAACACTTTCTACAGTCAGAACAGGAGTAAGGCATCTCACCTGTGTGCAATCTCTGATGAATAACAAGTTTATATGATCTACTGAAACACTTCCCACATTCAAAACACGAGTAAGGTTTCTCTCCTGTATGTATACGCTGGTGAGCTTTAAGGCTGCCTAAGCGAGAGAAACTATTTCCACACTCAGAACAGAAGTAAGGCTTCTCACCTGTGTGCACACTCTGATGTTTGGTAAGATCAGATAATATAATGAAACACTTCCCACATTCAGAGCAAGAGTAAGGCTTCTCACCTGTGTGCACTCTCTGATGTCTAGTAAGTGCAGATGATCTAATGAAACACTTCCCACAGTCAAAACAGGAGTAAGGCTTCTCTCCAGTATGTATGCGCTGGTGAGCTTTAAGGCTACCTAATTGAGAAAAACTCTTCCCACAGTCAGAACACGGGTAAGGTTTCTCTCCAGTATGTATGAAAACGTGTCTTTTTAACAGTGATTGAGATGAGAAATGTTTTTCACAATGGGGACAGTTGTGAGACTTCTTATCATTGTAGTTTTCCTGCTGTTTCTTTCCATGTGTCTCCACTTCAGGAATCCCATCTGTGTGACAGACATCAAAAGGTATTTAAGACCAAATTTTATGGACACAATATTATGCATGCAGACATGACAACCATTAGAGAAATGAAAATCATTTGCTGTTGAGAGTGGAGAGCAGGATGTTATGTTTAATGGAAGACAAAAGTTTCAAATAGATACATTTAATGTCTCAGACACTGCCTGGATGCCAAGAGAAACCTGGACAATTTGTTTAATTTTATTACCTACCGGCCCATGGGTAATTTTTCTCAAATGCATGTGACAAGTAAAAAGAAAGCAAGTTTAGTCAGATGACAGATGTTTTAGATTACTAATTTTTTTCTCCAGATGAATGATAATTGTTCAGTAATCTTTCCTGAACTGCCCAGGCGGAGTTTAAAGAAATCTGCATCAAACTTCGATTTTGTGCTTTTGAATTAACTGTATTTGTAGGTCAGTGTATTTGTTGCTCTTCCAGAAAAAGATAGCTAAAAGCAACACATCCACATCGTCTTCCATGGTATATCCACTTCCATTTCTGGATTCACTTTCTGATATCGAACAAGATCTGAACTTTTCATTACCACTGCTTTGCTTTTCATACTTTTAACTTATGTAGCCAAGCAGGAAAAACAAAGCCAGATTTGTTTAGTTCCACTAGAGAGTACAATTCTTTGTAGGAATTTTAGGCAAGGGCTGATGGGATTGCCCCGGCACAATGGGTTGGGAAACCGGTGCTAACTCCCGTTGTTGTCGATTGTGGGTCTAACGCGGTTTTGTTTGGTAAATATTATTATTTATTATTGTTCCCAGGTTAGCGCTCAGGTAAGATAGTTGCAGATTCACATGAGATATTGGCTAATTTCAAATTAAGGTACAACATTGTAACATGTTCTGAAGCAGGACTAATTATTTGCATTGCATTAATTCAAATAAAGCTTCAGTCAGTTGTGTTTTGTTTTTACCTTGATTAAGTAAATCGATATCTCCATTTTTAATGATAACCCCATTCTTCTCCTCCTCTTCATTTTTAATGGTAACATTCAGTCCCAGCGTTTGACTTTTGTCTTCCAGCTTCACTGATGTCATCTCTGAAACCACCAATGCCCCCTGAGATCCACTTTTACAATCAGAATCCAGTGACTCTTGTTTGGGCTCAGTGTGCAAGGAGAGCAGCAGGCTGGGTTTGTCCTCCCTCTGCTAAAATAAAGACCAAATCAGAGCCATACATGACTGATGGGAATAAAATATAACAATGGGGAAAAATGACAAAAACAATCACGGTCATAACAGACCTGTGTCCTGCATGAGGTGTGCATTCCTTAATCTGATCCAAAAATAGAGGGAAAATACCTTTCACTTATATCACGGTTTATCAGTTCCTTGGCAAGTGACAACGAAAATACATTACTGAATAGTACAGTTGTGAGAAACTGACAATTTTTCAAGCCTTTTTGCCGGACCACGTAAGCGGAGCCGGCCAAGAAGAGTGAATGTCACTGACTGACATTAAATTGCGTACTGGTTAGAGACGCGGACCTGCAACTAATAGGTCCCATGTTCAAATCTCGTCACAGTCAAAGCAAATTATGCATTAGGATTTGTTCCGTATAGACAAAAACTTTGCTGGCTATAACCTTCAGTATCTACGTTGTAGTATGCCTAAAATAAAACTGTTTATATTGCGACTATTTCTGTTGGATTTTCGTTGTACGCATCCGTGCATGACTTTTGCGGAAAAATAGGCTAGATAAAAACCTCTTGGGCAGTAAAAGAGTAGGGATTTAAACGATTCTCTCGTCTTTTCACTTCACGAAAAAGTCAGTTATCATCACCTATATTGATAGTTAATGTCATTCACGAATGAAAAACAAACGCTTTTGCACCATGACAAAGCTTTGGCTGTGTTAAGTTCAAGTAGTAAGTTAGATACGAGTAAGCCTATTACTGACTAATAAGCTGTTAAAACAGCCTGTGGCAAAAGCCATACATTTCACAGATGCCATTTGTGGTGGAGGTAAACTTAACAAGAAACAAAATATTCAAACGTGGTATGATGTTAATGCGGGACAAAATCATCTGATGCATACATATAGCACTGTGGTATAGTGGTTAAAAACACAGCCACACATATGGGAGACCCAGGTTTGAATCCAGTTGGGGTGGTAGCCATGTTTATCATATTTAAATTGCAGGCCGGCTGAACTATGCTTGCCTGGTTCCTTTTCTGGTTTGATTATCCATTAGAAAATTGATTACAAATGCATGCTAGAGCATCCCGATTGCAAGGTGTTAGGAGAAATCTGACAATAGCTGAGGCCTTGTAATCTCAAAGGGTTGCTCAATTAACTTCACTCGGTTTAATGCAGTGAAGACAGTTATACAATTAGAAAATATTATAAATAACAAGCAATAGGTTTGGTCACAGGCGTGAGTCAACTACATTGCAGTGTCTCCCATTCCTTGCTAGGCTCAACATGAACAAGCAGATCCGTAGGCTGGACAGAAGAAAAATGTAACAACACTTTTTACAGATGTTGAGGAATTTCTTGAACTGATGGATTTTTAATTCTACAAAAGTATAAAGAAATTACTGGTTAAAGGATTGAGTAAATGGGAAAGTACTGAGTCCCCATGTCTAGATAAGAAAAGGAATGTGGGGAAAGGGGGATCTGGTCTCTGTTTATTTGATTATGGTCATCATAAAATGGTATCAGTTGTTGGATTCTGTCCACTTTTGATCTATGAACAAAATCACTCGACCCACAAGTCAGGGGAGAACCGTATTTGCATTAGTCCCAGATGTTTATCTTCCATAGTTCTTACAGGGTCTCCAAATGTCTTTGTCTTTAACAGCATTAGATCAAACCTCCAGCACATCCCCTCCACTATCTGGCTGTCTTCCAATCACATAAGTGTATTCTATATTCTAACCTTATATGGCCTAGTGTCCGCTCTTCAGTTCTGAGTATTGCATAGGTGTGCCTTAGGCTGGCCACAATAAAAGGCCACTCGAAAATGTGCAGTTTCACTGTATTGGGGGGTCCGGGGGGGGTCCGAAAACCAGTCAGTATCTGGTGTGACCACCATAAGCCCACCGCCACCATGGGCCACTCGATCCACAACGTTGACTTCAGCAAACCGCTCACCCACACGACACCATACACGCGGTCTGCCATCTGCCCTGTACAGTGAAAACCGGTATTCAATCCTTGAAGAGAACACCTCTCCAAAGTGCCAGACGCAATCGAATGCGAGCATTTGCCCACTCAAGTCGGTTACGACGACGAACTGCAGTCAGGTCGAGACCCCGATGAGGACGACGAGCATGCAGATGAGCTTCCCTGAGACGGTTCCTGACAGTTTGTGCAGAAATTCTTTGGTTATGCAAAATCGATTGTTGCAGCAGCTGCCCAGGTGGCTGATCTCATACGATCTTGGAGGTGAAGATGCTGGATGTGGAGGTCCTGGGCTGGTGTGGTTACACCTGGTCTGCAGTTGTGAGGCCGGTTGGATGTACTGCCAAATTCTCTGAAACGCCTTTGGAGACGGCTTATGGTAGAGAAATTAACATTAAATTCACGGGCAACAGCTCTGGTGGACATTCCTGCAGTCAGCATGCCAATTGCACGCTCCTTCAAAATCTGACATCTGTGGCATTGTGCTGTGTGATGGACATGCACATTTTAGAGTGTCCTTTTATTGTGGCCAGCCTAAGGCACACCTGTACAATACTCATGCGGTCTGATCAGCATCTTGATATGCCACACCTGTGAGGTGGATGGATTATCTCAGCAAAGGAGAAGTGCTCACTAACACAGATTTAGACAGATTTGTGACCAATATTTGAGAGAAATAGGCCTTTTATGTACATAGAGAATTTCTTAGATCTTTGAGTTCAGCTCATGATGAATGTGAGCAAAAACGTTGCGTTTATAATTTTGTTCAGTGTATATTATCATAAAAAGATATGCTTTCTCACAATGGTATACTCCAACCTATGGGTCAATTCGTAAAGTCTATGACAGTCACATGGACAACTCCTATCGGGAGGTATGGACAGGATGTATGGATAGGATGTGTGGGGCCCATCAGTAATGGGCATCACGTCCTATCTATTGTCCTTTGTTTAGAGTTAGTCAGCACTTATGCGTTGTGTTAAGTTTCTCATGCCCATAATCTCTCACAGTAGATCATTGGGTCCTCCATCAATCTGGTTAAACCATCAGGGTCTGTTCTTTGTCCAGATGGTATGTGGCCCTTCTGAGTTGAAGAGGTTACCTACAGTGTCCTTAGTTCCCTGGGATAAGGTGGGGGACAGCCTGCCCTTTTGGGTAAAACCTACTGTAGGTATAGATGGAACAAAGGGAACATGTATTGTTGACATAGGACAGCTGTGCAGCATCTTACCAAACGCGTTTGTCTGTGTAAGTGCTGATGATCGTCCTGTGTTACTTTAGAGATTCTCCATGGTTACCTCGTGATTGTGTACTCTCTCCTTGCAAGAAATACAACTGCAAGAGCTTTCCTCTGTCTTACCTATCATTTTCATAAACCGTATGGACTCTTGAATTGTCATCATAATTTGGGGTGCTCGTTCGGGATCCTAACCCTGCTCGGTTTGAGTATTTTTCCAATCAGGTTAACCGTGTACAGCCAGAGATAGATCTCTGGAACTCAAACCTCCCCTGTAAGAGGGCTATCCTTTGAGGGGTATAGTGGGAATGCCTGACTGGAGAAGTGACCCGGAAAAATTTAATTTTAGAGGTAAGAGCACAATACAGTCGCGGTCAGACCACTGGTTTTAAATCTGCAGTGAAGGTTGGACCTTTTATAGTATCTTACTTATGGGCTGACGAGCTTATTAACGTATGCTAGGCACGTTAATTGAGAAAATATATTTACTGGGAAAATCGGTAACATGGGTAAGTGCGGTAGTAAACCTTTGATCATTCTCGTAGTTATGTTGGACCAGCGGAGATAATGAAAGATGGGTATGGTGTGTGGACATGCGAACAATTGTATCTCTGGGAGTTTTTGGGCTTTCTGGTGAATGGCAGTTTTAGCAAAAGACAGTTGCATGAATTGAGAAAGAAGTTGAAGGAATACGAGCAGGGGGAAATTACGAAATTGCAAAAAGGGAGACGCAAAGTTGATTGGAAAGCTTATGGTATGTGGAAAGAAGACACTGATAAAAGATTTAGGCAGTGTAGTGTAGAGACAACTGATGATCAATGTCCTGGCTTCTCCCGCTAAAGTTGATGCGGATCTGGACTGTCCTTCTGGCCTGCCCCCATCCTATGCTGCTGCCCCACTACGAAAAGCCGCAGCAGTTCCTGAAACATGGACGGAAATACCTCCGAAGCTATCTCAAGATAGTCCCCCTCCTGCCCGCAGGATTTACCCTTCGCTCCTGGCCGACCTTAATGCGACGTCCTCAATTGCTGGGAGGACCAGGAGCGCCACACCGTTCAGGGCAGCCTGAAGGTCGGTTTTCGATGGTAGAAGTTGCAAATCCGGTGGAGGAGATGACTACACGCCTTTGACTATTGGTGACCACACATGGTCGCCTGCTGACCTGAAAGACATTGCACCCTCGCTAACCGACCCGGAAAAAGGAGAAGAGGAATTCAATTGTGTATTCCTCCAATTGCTTGAACAATATAAACCGAACATGGCTGAAGTGGAAATGGTAATGTTAAAGGCGCTACAGTTGAAATGGGGAACGACTTGTACACAATGCCCCATATAACTGGAATGCTAATTCTCAATACAGGTTAACAATAATGGCGCTGTGTGGACGGATAGGGGCTTTTTTTTCCCCGAGATGGATGAACTGGGGAAAAAATTCTGACTGCAAAGAAACTGGGAGAAAGAGTCACACACTATAATAACAGACTTGAGAAAGAATTTGAGATTCACAGCGGGATGGGCCGCAAACCAGATGGGGCTAATGATTGTCCCTGGGAACAACAGTGTAAGATGAGATTGGTTGCAGGTCTGCTCCCTCATTTACAGAAACATGTTAAGGAACACTGCGTGGCCCTGGACGAGGGCCGCATGGATACCGTCTGGCTGTATATATCAAGCACGCTGAAAGAGTCTATGAGGGCCAAGAAGATAAGAAAAAAGATGATAAAGGGAAACGTGAAATGAAATTATGGATGGCCCAACTAGGGTTCTACAGCGGCTACGGCCAAAGAGGCAGAGGGCGTGGTAGAGCTAGAGGATGAGCACAGACTCGAGGCAGGAAGAGGTTATGCTAACCGCGGTAACTATGACAAAGGCTGCCATCGTTGGGGTTCGTATGAACATTGGGTTCGTGATTGTCCTGAAAAGGATATAAAAAAAGATGGCCAAAGGAAGAGACAATTTTAATTCCAATGGATTTACGGTGAATAATCGTAAAAAGGGGAACACATAGGAATGATAACCACCAGTAGGGTTTTTGATGGTCAGAGGGGGAAGGGCAGGACGCATCTACCAGTGAGACCATTCCATTACATGACCCTGCATAAATTGATGTACAAGCATTGACAGAACATGTAGAATACCAAATTAAACCCACAGTGGTTCTTACAATTGATTATAAACAGAATTTTAGTTGATTCTGGAGCGGGATATTATGTCCTTAGAGCCCAGGAATGGGACCCGCTTCTTAAATTGAGTGTTAGAACTATAATTAAGGTAGGGGCTAGTGGAGGACAGACCACTGAACGATAAACTACCCCTCTGTCGGTTGTAGACGAAGGTCAGCGTTACCCAAAACATTCATTTCTGTTGTCCAATTGTTGTCCAGTTAACTTGTTGGCTAGAGACTTAATGTGACTTACATTAGAATATTCAGGCAAGGGCATAGGAATTAAACGTACTGTTTTACAAGCAGTTCAACACAGTGTGCAGCCTGTTGATTATTGCTATTTATGGGATTTAAAACGTACAGGGCCTGGAGCTGTTTCACAGGAGTTGGTTAATAAGGCGATGAATAGAGTAGAAAATGATTGAGCCAAGTTTATGGATATGCGTGACTTATGTTGTTCTGCAAAGGTTTCTGAATGTCAGGATGTTGGTTTTGAGAAAGTGTGGTTTGAAGATGGCAAATTATTTTTTTGATGGGTGAATATGTATGTAAAAAAGTTGAAAAGGAAGGTTTTGAGTGAGGAACAGAAGGGTTAAAATTAAGAGACCACTCCAAATTGAACGCTTCTGTTCCTCATTCAAAACTTTTTTTAACTTTTTTAGAAAGGAATGAAAAAGGTGCAGTCATCTCTTAATCTTTTCCGGAGCTGTATGTTAGGGCTCCCTGATCCTAAAAAGAAATTAATTCAAGCTGTGTGTGAAAAGGATGGTTATATGTCCTCTGTGTTAATGCAGAAACATGGTGACAAGTTGAGACCATTTGCGTACTTCTCATCTAAAGACGCTGTAGTACAAGGCCTTCCCAATTGTCTGAAGGCTGTAGCACAAGGCCTTCCCAATTGTCTGAAGGCTGTAGCACAAGGCCTTCCCTATTGTCTGAAGGCCGTAGCACAAGGCCTTCCCTATTGTCTAAAGGCTGTAGCACAAGGCCTTCCCTATTGTCTGAAGGCTGTAGCACAAGGCCTTCCCTATTGTCTGAAGGCTGTGGCAGAGGCAGCAGACGCTATTTTGTGATCACAGCCTCTGGTGTGTTATCAGCCACTCGAGCTAGGAGTTCCTCACTCTGTTGCCTCCATTTTGTTAGAACACAAAACTAGTCATCTGTCAGGTGGTAAGTTCCTGCATTACCATACTATTTTACTGTTGTTAAACCATGTCCCTTTTGTAAGGAGTCCTGTTTTGAATCTAGCCGCATTCCTCCCCACAGGTGACTGCCTCTCTGCTATTAAACAACAATGTAACCCTCATGATGACTTGTCTGATGAACCTCTACCCAATAGTGACATTGTTTTTTATGTTGATGGGTCTGCTAGTAAATCTCCTACTTCCACTGTCAACAATGTAGGTTATGCCATTGTCACTGATCATGTTGTGGTTGAGGGACACAGACTGCCACACCATCTCTCTGCTCAGGCTGCGGAGCTGTTTGCTCTCACCCAAGCTTGCATCCTTGCTGAGAGTCAAAGTGTTACCATTTACACAGACAGTAGATATGCCTTTGGTGTTGTACGTGACTTTAGTACATTGTGGAAAATGCATGTGTTCATTACTTGTGGCCATATGTAAATGTGAGGCCCATACTACAGGCAGAGATGTTTTTTCCCTTGGCAATCGCAGAGCAGATGCAGCTGCCAAAGCCGCAGCTCAGGCCTCCCCTCATTCTGCTCTGAAGATGACCCATCTGACCCCTACAGCCTCCCTCTCTGATCTTGTTGAAGCGCAATCTCAGGCTTCACCTAAAGAGAGAACCGCCTGAAAAAAAGCAGGGGCATCCTATGTAATTACAGTTTGGTTAGGCCCTAATGGTTACCCTTGTTTACCAGAATGTCTGTTTCATTTCTATGCGGGGCTCTCACACGGAAAACATGATGCTTCAAAATGATTATGCTCAACATTTTTGTTCAAAGTGCCAAGTGTGTTTGAGGTTTAATGTAGGGCGGGGACAAGCAGTCCCCCAGTCCAGCCATCCTCCCCGATGGCCCCTTTGACCATGTGATGATGGATTTTATTGAGTTGAACCCCTGCGAGGGAAAGAAATATTGTGTTGTGTTTGTTGATATGTTTTCAAAATAGGTTGAGGCTTTCCTGGCTGGGAAGGCTGATGCAACAGCAGTTGCTAAGGCATTATTGACTGAAATCATATCCACATGGGGAATTCCTAAGAAAATGTCTAGTGCAATGGATCACATTTTGTGAACAGATCCATTCAGATGATGTCTGAGTACCTAGGAGCTGGAGTGCAGGAGCAGTGGAGAGAGAAAATGGAACTATTAAAATGAAACTCTCAAAGTTTGGTGAAAAGACAGGGCTGAACTGGGTAAAAGCACTTCCCCTTGTGCTTACATACATGAGAGGAAGGTCCAGGGCAAAAACAGGCCTCACCCCTCATGAGGTCATCACTGGAAGACCAATGAACACAGGCTTTGGCGCCCCCACTCACACAGACCTCACAATAGAACATGTGAATGATACATTTTACATACTGCATTAATCTGTCAAAGGTTCTGAACAACATCCACAGGAGTGTGAGTGCTGCTCTACCAACTCCCTTTGAAGACCCGCTGCACGACATCGAGCCTGGGGATTGGGTAGTCATCAAGGACTGCAAGAAAAAGCACTGGAGCAAGCCACGCTTGTTGGGTCCACACCAAGTTCAACTGGTCACTCAGTCTGCTGTCAAGGTTGCTGAGAGAGGAACCTGGGTCCACTCCGCACGCTGCAAGAAGGCTCCAGCGTCAGAAGATACATCGAAAGACAGGTAAAACTTAAGTTAACCTGAAATGGTCGGCGAGTCAAGTGCTAGTAACCTCTGTACTCCAACACATCCTGCGACCATGGAGCCAGAGAGACAAGGACCATGGAACCCCTTCAGGAGGACCGGAGGAATGAGATGCACCATTGGGTGCCTGCTGATTTTAAGTATTGTTGTTGTCATACCGATAGTGTGGACCTTCAAACCACACTATGATGATCATGGACAGATCGTAAATATGACACATAATGAAGCAAGGAAAGAGACATTTGTACACCATAAGGGCCAAATTACAAATACATGTAGGAGGCAAATTCAAACAGACTATGTAAATCTCTTGTGACATGATTAACTTCCCCCTGGATGGGGATTGCTATGTACTGACAAGCCCAGTGTTGAAGGATAAGTGGTATTGGACCCACCTAAATACACTATGTTCCCCTCCTCATACTATTTTCCCAAACATGTGAATAGGTGGAGATGTCATGATGATTATTGTACTGTTAACATTTCCAAACCTCTAGGAGTAACCCAGGATTACTGGTGTTTCAGTGATAAAGAAAACAACACCCCTTGCAGAACACCTGACCATCCCATTGGTAGACCCGCTATGAAATGTCCTATAATAGTCGCACGTACTTTAATAGTTCCTACTCCTGTGTCAAGTCGCCATAGGCCAGGTAGAATAAGAAGAGCCCTGTTAGAATCAGACAACATAGCCCTAAGGATAATGGTTGACAGTGCAAAGCACAAGAACATGTCTAATTGTTGGCTCTGTCAACACATACTAACATCTAAACGTTCCCCTATGTTAACCGCTATCCCATTTTCAATAACAGACTGGCAGGCACACAGATGGACGGAGGTGGCAGCACAAATGACCACAACAGATAAGGACTGTTATACCCAGTCAGCCACTCCTGACCAGCCCAGTAAGTTAAGATTAAATTTGGTCTATATGGTGATAGTAGAATTTAACCACATCCTCCCATTGGAGTGAACAAATCCACATTATTTAGGCTAACCTACAACGAGCAGATAGGAGCACAATGTTATACTGTAAGGATGCAAATGACTCTGGTGCAGACAGACTGTCACACTAAGGAGGATGATGCCAGATCAGGTATAACCTGTAATCCCTTACCTTCAGGTTTCTCTGTCCGTATTGATGCGGTGGTTAACTATATCCCATGGGAAACATACATGAACATAAATTCAATGACCATCAATTTGCATAATTGTTCCACTTCTGCCATACCAGAGAAGCTTCGATGCGTGATTGTGCCCAGACCTGGTCGCCAATACCCGTTTATGCATAACATAACATCTCACTTTGTATTACAGACACTTCAGGAGCCACAAGGAGTTTAGGACAGTGATTGTCCCGCCATATTTCGAACCATCTTCAGGGCTCTAGGAGCTTTACCGGAGCAGGTCTATATAATCTGTGGTGGGAAGGCATACATCTGCATTCCTAAAGACGCAGGTGGGGTATGTTATATGGCGTACTTTTCATGCATACAATTCATGGGTGGGACCCATTCTCAGGGTTTGCTTGTGGCATGTTATTGTCCTGTAATAAAAATGTGTTTGTTTACAATAGAGGTTATGGTCCAGAAGCATGCAAACGAGGACCCAGACATTTCAGATTTGTTTCCGTTCCCTAACAATCAGTAGGGGCTACATCCCTCAGAGTGATGTGGCCGTCCACCACGGTCACATGGACGTCCTCGCTAGGGGGAGCCCTCGAGTAGATGTTTAGCAGGACGGACGAGCGACGAGTGGCGTTGAGTGGGATGTTGAGCCAGACGGACGGGAGAGGCAACTAGATCCCTTGTAGCGACGTGGACGTCCACCAAGGTCACATGGACGTCCTCGCTAGGGGGAGCCCTCGAGTAGATGTTTAGCAGGACGGACGGGCGACGAGGAATGTTGAGCAGGACGGACGGCGGTGAATGATGTTTTGTAATGCAAGCCAGTGGAGGGTACCATCAGGACGCGCACAGCAAATGTGTTGAAGGGGTTGCCTATAGTGTCCTTAGATCCCTAGGATAAGGTGGGGGGACAGCCTGCCCTTTTGGGTAAAACCTACATTAGGTACAGATGGAAAAAAGGGAACATGTATTGTGGACATAGGACAGCTGTGTAGTATCTTACCACACCCATTTTTCTTTATAAGTCCTGAAGATTGTTCTGTGTTACTTTAGAGATTCTTCACTGTTACCTCGTGACTGTGTACTCACTCCTTGCAAGTTAATAAAAGCTGTTAATTGCGCAAGAGTTTTCCTCAGTCTTACCTACTATTTTCGTAAAAACTGTATGGACTTTTGAATTGCCATCATAGAACCATCACATGCAAAATAATCCATTAAGTTATGAAAATCTGTCAGACATGCATGTATATTCCATAAATATCTATGACATGGAATGTTTGTGATGTCTACTAAATTAGCAAATTACCTGCTATGAGCATCGCAAGGGAAAACATGAATGAATTGATGAGATTTTCATTGATGAAAATCTCTGGCCACACCAACAAGAGCGACAGGATGTCCACCAAGATAGGAATTTGCAGTGTTACGTATTGTGAGGAGGTACAATTTATTGTTTTTTACAAAACACTGCAGGTTTTTTTCCATTGTTGTGGCAGGTTTTTTTGTGCATGGATGTCATTTTGTGACAAATTTTCTGTTCAATATCTGACTTCACTTGTAAGAAATATTTAAAAATGGACATGGTAAATGTGAACTTTCTATTTACAGGTAACACATTGCTACAAAAATGAATGCACTGTATACATACAAATCTGCATATCCATTTTATGTGTACTACAGTGTTGTACAGTATTGACTTTTCCCAGTACATTTTTACCTACTGTTGAAATCGGTATCTAAAAAGCTCAGGGTGAAACACAAAAGCATTCAGCTCGACAAAATTGACATTCTTGTGTAGTACAGTAAGCAGTCAGTGTCAACAAAAAAGTAGAACAAAAATGAATTTTGTATACAGTATAACAAACATTTCTCCGGTTGACTGCCATGGGAAAAAAAACCATTTAAACATTTTGACCAGTACAGCTCACACGATGATAAAAACTTTTCATTTTGGTGGAACTGGTGAGTTACTACATTTTGCAGACATCCAAAAGAATTGTGATATCCAGTGACGAAACAGTTGACGATTGCACTTACAGTTTAGAG
Organism: Esox masquinongy; assembly: GCA_016801175.1. Lineage (NCBI taxonomy): Eukaryota > Metazoa > Chordata > Actinopteri > Esociformes > Esocidae > Esox > Esox masquinongy. Next base: position 7,850 of record JACXGI010012040.1, on the reverse strand, counting down.
AATGTCAAGACTGTCTAAAAAAAATGTGCCAAAGCGATTGAGAAAAACTGTAAGAATCGATTTCAGAAAATTCCCATTAATCTGTATTTATGTTGTTTTATTTACTCAGCCCTATTGTTTATGGAGGGATTGACCAACCCACTGCTCTTACTACTAGGCCACCTGCCATCCTAGTTCTGCTCCACTAGGTGGCGGTGCAGTTCAGAACACCACAAAGCATGATGACAGAGGCCTCAGCTAGCCGTCACTGGTAGGTGTGTTATAGGACCTGTTTAACTGCTTACAGTCAGAAAGGCTGTGCTTGTGGATTCTTGTATTCAAGGTGCACAGGTGAATGTTGTGTAAAGGTGTGGTATTCTCTCATGTTACCTGTGCGAAGCCCAGTAGCTTCTTGTTGGAGATCTCCAGATGTCTTCTGCTCAGTTCAGACTTCCTCAACTGACTGTCAATCATCGAAAACTTGCTGTTCAACTCAATTACATCCTCCTGGCAGAGAGAGACAAATACTGTATGAAGAGAGACAAAGTATCCCAAATGATTACGCATTTCAGTGTAGACACTGAGTTTATTGAGTATCTGATGTCAGCTGAAACAATGGATACTTTAAACAAGGTTTTGAAGGTTTCAAACGTCTGTTAGCTTCTGTCCATTTTTGGTCCATGAACAAGAGTCATTGATTAAACCCACACATCAGGGGAGAATCTTTATTTGCATGAGTCCAAAATGTTGATTTTCCATAGTTCTTACATGTTTTCCAATGATTACAAAGTTAACACAGTCTTTTATGCCAATACACATAGGAGGTGATCAGTGTTCATTGCCAACCATTACACAGTCTATTATAAGAAAGGTTTATCCTACAAAATACCCTTGTGTGGTGTTATGCATGCAGGTACCCTGTATGTGCACTTGTGTTTTTCCCCTCCTGCCGTTTCCCCAGGTGTCCTTTATGTTCCTGATTGTGTTCGTTGGTGTTTCCCATCTGGCAGTCATGAGTGCATTGCCTGACTGCAGAGGTGGACCAATCAGTGGACACCCCTCCTAATTGCACCACCTGTTCCTTTTGTCCATTACCCAATTGCATCACACATCCCTGGTTTAAAAACCCAGTCAGTTGGTTCTTCCAGAGAGACTCTTTTGCTTTACCCCACATGGACATAGACACTCTTGAGATACATACCCTTTTTTGATAGACAGACACTTTGTTCATTCATACATCACTTAGTTTAGCACATACATCTCACTTTGTCCCGTTTCATGTGAGTATGTATTGCTGTGGTGTTTTGTTTGGTGTTGTCTAGTCAATTGTTTGCTGTTTAGTCCTTGTTCAACCTGTGTTTTGTTTGTCCCTGTGTCCATGGGAAAAGTTTTTTTTTTTTTTTTTTTTAGCAAATCGCCCTTGGGCATTCACAAAATATAGGAAAACCTTGTCTAAAAACGCTAGTTAGAACTGAGCGGAGCACCCACTGTATTTTTGTATTGGTTAGTAGTTAGCTAAGCGGTTCTTGACGCAGGCAAGTTCACTTTAGGGGTGTTTGACCATATTTCATTTCTTGGGTCCAGCTCAGCCCCTTTTCCCTAACCCCTTTACCGTGTGTTTATAATAAGCGTTTTATGTTTGACGGTAGCTTTGGTTGTCTGTGTCGTTTGTTCTCACTGTTCCTGTACGCTACACCACTTTGCATGAGTTTTGTTACAGGTCTCTGTACCATCCACCCTAGACTGCTAGAGCCACAGGGTTCTTAACATATGGTATATTCCAACCTATGGTACAAGGGTCTATTCAGAGAGTCCTATGACAGTCACAGTTTCTAGCAGGTGGTACGGACAGGGTGTGTGGGACCCATCGGTAATGGGGCATCACAGCTCCTACCTAGTGTCCTTCATACAGTACTCTCATACATTGTGTCAAGCTTAATTACTTTTCATGCCCATTATCTATCACATCACTAATCTATCACTGCTAAGTTACCTTTAAAGATAATTAGCCACACATTCACCCGGTGACCAACAATGGTGCTTGTGTTGCGCATTCAGTTAATGTCTTTAACTTGTTAGATTTGTCAGAGCCCATGTGAACTCTGAGTAAAGTGTCAATCATTTAGGTTTCGCAGCATGTGTAATTTATGCAGACAGTAGTTGTATTCATTGATTGCATATTTGTATAGTATAATGTATAGCATTATTAGTGTTTGACTGATTAAAGTGCAAACAGTTTTATTATAGTCAGCTTTCATTCACAGTGAGTGTCAATCTTGAGCAAAAGGAAGGGTGGTAATGACAGTCATCAGTTTCTTAGGCAGCTTCAGAAAATAAGAAAAGCAAGCTGAGAAAAAATGTGTTCCTGTCAGCTGATAGAAGTATACAATAGCACAAGAGGTCAATGTTTATTGATATAATCATTGCCATTCAGATCCGATATGGTTAGTAATCCATTCCTGAACATCATGACAAACACCACTTGCTTACTTCATGTTCACTCGGGTGCATTCAGAGTAAAGAGGGAGGGAGAGAGAGCATGAGGATGCCAACAGGGCAGGTGACATGGAGGTTAGTGAGAAAAGGAGCAAATATTGATGACTTATCTGGTATTGCCGTGTTGGTATTGTTCCTACGACATCATAATGTTGGCACAACTGAGGGTAGGTTTAGGCACAGACCCCACTGAGGTTAGATATAGGCACGGGTGTCTCTGAGGTTAGGGTTAGGTGAAAAGGTGGGGGGAATATTCTGTCTTTGGACTGGGGTAACCAACTACAAGTAAGTTGCAATGATGGTTCTGAAACAACATTATGATGTGTCATAGGAACAAAAACAACACAGCAATATCAGATTGTGTAAATATTGATTGTTTAGTCTTATAAATATTTGAATGTTTTTTCTTGGGGAGACCCCAGCTGATTTGGTCCCCTCCCACTGTTGACTCCATGGCTACGGCATTGATTAAGGGGTACATTCATTACATTTTAAGGTAAAAAATGAAAGGGTTTGTTTCATAGTGGGAGTGCAAACGTTAAATGTGAACGAGGCTTGAATGCGTTCAATTGTTCATGACGGAACCAATAATGCCCTGCTGAATTTTTTTTTAAACCCTTCCCTATTGTTCTTCATAAAATGTATTTTGTCACAGAACTACCACGAACAGCACCATATCGTAAATCAAAGCTGTAAGATAAAAAAAATAAACTAACAAAAAAAACGATATTTTAGCAAGTTGGAGGTGCACAGCGGGGACCGGTTACAACGTATAATATTATTTATCGAACTGAGCAAAGACAAAGAAAACACTTCTTGAACCACTTACCATTCTAGCGGAATGGACTCCTGTTCGTACAGTATTCAACGAAAAGTTCCTTATGTCTTGAAACCAAACCAACTGCTCCAAGATGTAGCCTTTTCGTGCAATTGTTGTTCTACTTTTATGGATTTTAAATTGCGGTTTAATGTGCATTACTGCCACCAACTGGACTGGAATGTGAATCAGCGGCGTATTTGAGGGTATATCTGCAGACTGCAAGTCGGGGGCATAAATTAATATGGGGGTTCCTTAATATTAAGTTACGCCCATTGACGGTTTCCATTAGTGTGGTGTTTTTGATTTAGTGCATGCGTTTATGAAGGAAGAATTACAGGGCCAATGACGAAGATTCCGGTAAGTGCTTCCCTATGACAAACTCTAGCTATATATTTAGGGATAGTTAACGTGTTCACTAAGATCGCTTATCTACTAAATTCTTTGAATCGGAGATTCAAATAGCTTGCCAGTGACAATACAGAAAACACGACAACCCTTATAGCTACGTTTAAATATAGCTAGCTACGCGACGAGGTAGGCTACTTGTTAATTAACCAGCTCTAGTTTTTAGGGTACGATATAACTAGCTAAAGATGCATGATGCAACTGTCACTATATGCAAGCAGCCAAGAGCCATTATTTTTTAGCTTCATATACACTGTTGTCATTTTTTAGAAATGTAAACCAAATAGTTTGTCATGGCCATCTACGCAGTGGTGTAAAAAGTAAAAATTAGAAGTATTTGGCTGTGTTCACCAGTTTTGGGAAGTTGCTAAGGATGAGCTAAATTACCTAAACAGAGTTCATAACTACCCAATGACCTTAATTGATAATTTACACTCTTCCTTTATTTTATTGATCACTGGTTTGTTCTGAACTCACTTTACCTGGTTACTTAGATCATATTAGATACTTCCCTAAAGTGGTGAACACAGCCAAACCCAGTTAAGTACTTTTACTTTGTACACCTCTACTTATAGGTAATTGTTGTGATCTTTCATTTCAGTTGCCAAGATGTGTTGTTGACCTGGGGGATGCTGTTGCATGGGTAAGTCCTCACCCCTGAATAATTAGGAAATACAGGGTGCTGTGCAGATGCTCATAGAGGCCTCAACTCTAGAGGAAGAACAAGAAGCTCTCTCCCCATTCATGTTTTTGTTTAATACTTTTGAAGACACTGAAACATTCATGGATGAAATAGACAAAAGAGGACTTAGTGATAATTTTGAGCTTCTCTGTTAATTATTTTTGTTGATGAGGATACCTATTAGCTGTCTTTAAACCATCAGCTAATGCTGGTTTCCACACAACAAAAATGACAAGATCCCGAAAACACAATATAGTTTGACGAGACAAAGAGACAAGAAACATCAGTTGTTTAGTAAGAGTAAACTGGACAGTGTTTTGGAAGTTCACCTGGCCGTACAACATGATAGGATGAAACTGAAGCCTACAGAATCTGGGCAAAGCTGAATATACAGTACGTAAAGAAACAGTTTAGTTTTGTCAGTGTTGGAATGTAATGTTTTGAATATTTGATCGGGTGATAAAATGTTTAATTGTCTAACTGGCATATCATTTAATTTTGTATTTTTAGGTTATGCCATTAACTTTAAGATTTTGGGCTACATTCATTGACATTCAGCAATGTCTGTTGTGCTCTTTTGCACCAGTTCTACTTGTAATTTATGCTATTGAATCAACTTTTAGGATAAGGGTTAAATTAGACCTCAGATAATCAATTCCAAGACATGTAACACTTATATTCCTCCCAACAATGTTAAGTCCATAACCACATTAATACTCTAGAATTAAAAATGTGCCTGTTCCAGGCACCCCAGGAAAAATTAAGATTTCTGTAATCAGATGTTGACCTGACCTCTACATGATGCAAATTGAAACTTGCCACCTTTCTGCAACAGGCTACAGAAAATTCAACACTTCCAATTACCAGTTTCAACTTTCTAGAACAATGCTGTTAAATTGAACAGTGCAAGTCAAAGGAAGGAGAAACCGTTACAATGATTTGTATGAAAACTGGTCAGATCTACACAGCAGAACCCACAGGTCTTGGAAAAGGACCTTCAGAACAGTTTAGCTGACATTGAAGTTGTTGCTCCCAGGTCCACCGCACAATGTACCTTACACAGCATGTTCACATTTGTGTAATATGTTGAATCTATGGGAAATGCATAAATGGTAATCCTGTAGAAACTTGTGCAAAGGGGAGACCTGTTTTCCTTTGTAACATGCAGAGCTCAGATCAACTTTATTGTAACTGCAGTAAGCAGCATTCTCAACTATCAACTTCCTAATGATGGCCCTCTACTGTATCATATATAACCAAGCAATGGCTACTCAAAGAAAAACTGATCACGGCAGGCACAGTGAGTATGACTGTGCATGTGTATGTGTGCATACAGTATCTCACAAAAGTGAGTACACCCCTCACATTTTTGTAAATATTTGATTATATCTTTTCATGTGACAACACTGAAGAAATGACACTTTGCTACAATGTGAAGTAGTGAGTGTACAGCTTGTATAACAGTGTAAATTTGCTGTCCCCTCAAAATAACACAACACACAGCCAATAATGTCTAAACCACTGGCAAAAAAAGTGAGTACACCCCTTAGTGAAAATGTCCAAATTGGGCCCAAAGTGTCAATATTTTGTGTGGCCACCATTATTTTCCAGCACTGCCTTAACCCTCTTGGGCATGGAGTTCACCAGAGCTTCACAGGTTGCCACTGGAGTCCTCTTCCAATCCTCCATGACGACATCACGGTGCTGGTGGATGTTAGAGACCTTGCGCTCCTCCACCTTCCATTTGAGGATGCCCCACAGATGCTCAATAAGGTTTAGGTCTGGAGACATGCTTGGCCAGTCCATCACCTTTGCTCTCAGCTTCTTTAGCAAGACAGTGGTCGTCTTGGAGGTGTTTGGGGTCGTTATCATGTTGGAATACAGCCCTGCGGCCCAGTCTCCGAAGGGAGGGGATCATGCTCTGCTTCAGTATGTCACAGTACATGTTGGCATTCATGGTTCCCTCAATGAACTGTAGCTCTCCAGTGCCGGCAGCACTCATGCAGCCCCAAACCATGACACTCCCACCACCATGCTTGACTGTAGGCAAGACACACTTGTCTTTGTACTCCTCACCTGGTTGCCGCCACACACGCTTGACACCATCTGAACCAATTAAGTTTATCTTGGTCTCATCAGACCACAGGACATGGTTCCAGTAATCCATGTCCTTAGTCTGCTTGTCTTCAGCAAACTGTTTGCGGACTTTCTTGTGCATCATCTTTAGAAGAGGCTTCCTTCTTTGACGACAGCCATGCAGACCAATTTGATACAGTGTGCGGCGTATGGTCTGAGCACTGACAGGCTGACCCCCCCCCCACCCCTTCTACCTCTGCAGCAATGCTGGCAGCACTCATACGTCTATTTCCCAAAGATAACCTCTGGATATGACACTGAGCACGTGCACTCAACTTCTTTGGTCGACCATGGCGAGGCCTGTTCTGAGTGGAACTTGTCCTGTTAAACCGCTGTATGGTCTTGTCCACTCTGCTGCAGCTCAGTTTCAGGGTCTTGGCAATCTTCTTATAGCCTAGGCCATCTTTATTGTAGAGCAACAATTCTTTTTTCAGATCCTCAGAGAGTTCTTTGCCATGTTGAACTTCCAGTGACCAGTATGAGGGAGTGTGAGAGTAATAACACCAAATTTAACACACCTGCTCCCCATTCACACCTGAGACCTTGTAACACTAACAAGTCACATGACACTGGGGAGGGAAAATGGCTAATTGGGCCCAATTTGGACATTTTCACTTAGGGGTGTACTCACTTTTGTTGCCAGTGCTTTAGATATTAATGGCTGTGTGTTGAGTTATTTTGAGGGGACAGCAAATTTACACTGTTATACAAGCTGTACATTCACCACTTCACATTGTAGCAAAGTGTCATTTCTTCAGTGTTCATCATCATCATCATAATCATTTTCATCCGCTTATCCGGTGTCGGGTCGCGGGAGCAGCAGCTCCAGCAGGGGACCCCAAACTTCCCTTTCCCGAGCCACATTTGCCAGCTCTGACTGGGGGATCCCGAGGCGTTCCCAGGCCCGTGTCGAAATATAATCTCTCCACCTAGTCCTGGGCCTACCCCGAGGTCTCCTCCCAGCTGGACGTGCCTGGAACACCTCCCTAGGGAGACGTCCTGGGGGCATCCTTACCAGATGCCCGAACCACCTCAACTGGCCAAGGATTGTACGTCCAAAGTGGCCTCCTCACCCCGTACTCCCGCAGCACCTCCCACAGTATCTCCCGGGGGACCCGGTCATATGCCTTCTTCAGATCCACAAAACACATGTAGACTGGATGGGCATATTCCCAGGCCCCCTCCAGGATCCTTGCAAGAGTAAAGAGCTGGTCGGTTGTTCCGCGACCAGGACGGAATCCGCATTGTTCCTCTTCAATCTGAGGTTCGACTATCTGCCGAACCCTCCTTTCCAGTACCTTTGAGTAGACTTTCCCAGGGAGGCTGAGAAGT
>JACXGI010012039.1:6142-23741 GCA_016801175.1 Esox masquinongy | reverse complement strand
CCATGAACAGGCTGGTCTAGCCTGGCGTTCCAGGAGGGCCATGAACAGGCTGGTCTAGCCTGGCGTTCCAGTAGGGTCATGAACAGGCTGGTTTAGCCTGGTGTTCCAGTGGGGATTCATTAAAACACTGCAGCGGAAGGACACTGACAGACATGGAGACCCCATGAACAAACACCCAGACTCCTGTATTTAATTAACCCCATGAACAAACACCCAGACTCCTGTATTTATTTAACCCCATGAACAAACACCCAGACTCCTGCATTTAATTAACCCAAATAGTAGGGTTGAGGAGTACAGTTCATTAGTTCATCCAGGAAGCTGAGGCTACTGGGTATTTAAGCCCATTAGCCGAGAGGAGGGGGGTGAGAGGAGGAGGGGAGGAGGATAGATATAGGGAGAGATAGCAAGTGTCTGCCTGCTTGTCTCTCTGTGTCAACAGCTAATGATATTCCTGGGACGTCTTTGACTATAAAGCCTTCTGTGCGAGGGAGATGGTACTATTCTGTAAAAGTGTTTTCAACTAAATCTTCTGTCAGATTGCTTGGCAGCCCGCTAGATAAGACCCTCTCACCCTTGGATAAGGAGCCAGGCAGAAAAAAAAAGAGAAAAGGATTGTGTAGCGGTAAGTCTGAGCCCATCGTCTGCCTCCTGAATGGCACCCTATCCCCTACATAGTGCACTGTTCACCACGGCCCTGTAGCCCTGTGTAGGTTGACAGGGTGCTATTTTGGACATGGACATAGTCTTGTCTCTGTGTACAGAAATCCCTGCAAGACAACAAAGACAGAGGAGAGACATTGTAATTCCTGGATAGAGAGAAGCCTGCCAATTAAAATGGCCATGAGGAGGACTGGGCAGGATGGGGGGGCATTGGAGAGGGAGGAATGGAGAGGGAGGGGGCGGTATAACTATTCAGAGTCCTATATTGGCGCTTTGCCTTTTGACTGTCCTCCCTCCCCCGTTGAGAAACTCCGAGTGGCTTTAGTAGGTTTACTGGGAGCCGGACACAGAAGCAGTGACTAGGGAATCTCTAGGCTTCTTCTCTCTGTTTGTCTCTCTGTGTCTCTGTCTCTTATGATATTCCACAGCCCTGTCCTAAATTGTGCCCTATAGGGCATTCTGAAAGGGCGCAGTGTGGCGTTTAGGAACCTGTCTCGTTTTGTCTTCATTCAGGCAGTGGGAACAGAGCTGAACCAACCAGTTCGTTGTCCTACGTCTGTCTGGGCTCCGCTGTTTGCCAGACGCTGTAGCACAAGAGCAACTGACCTTCTCATGTCAGTGTTTGACGTTTGTTCAGGGGTGAAAAAGCTCTAAAAGGTCAAGTGAAGCAAACATCTACAGGTCTCTTTAAGGAGATTATTGTCTCTTGCTAAGGTGAAGGCTAAGATCATGAGGAGCTACCCATGGCCCCTGTACAAGGATGGTTAGGGACAGTGGTTAGGGTTAGGGACAATGGTTATGTATTATATATTGGGCAGCAACAGACCATTACCTACTGGCAGCATATTGTCTATATCCCAGATTCTGAAAGATGTGGACTCTTTAATAAAACACTCTGCCCAGGGCACTGTCTTTGTCCAGTACGTTCTCATGGCACACAATATTTTTTCCAGCCTTCAAGAAAACATGACAGCGGGCATTTTGTGTCTCAGATGTTAGGAAGCATCTTTGACTGTTTGTCTTTCCTTCATGGTCCCTGCTGAGTTCTGTAGGAAGTTTAAAACAAACAACACGCATGGATATACTGTATAACACGTGAAACAAAGTGGGTTCATTAGACTTTACGTACATACAAACATACATAGGTACATAAACTCAGGTTATCTCCAGGCCTGAGATACAAGCTTACAAGCATTATATCAGTTTGAGAAACCTCTTTGACTCTATACTGCTACTTCTTAATGACAGAATGTCTTTGTGCATATTTACAAAGCCTCTGCAGGAAATGAATGTATTAACCTAACTATTCAGAAGAGCATTAAAGGAAAGCCGCTTAGTGATGGACCGAATTTTAGTGATTCACTTTCTCTTCTCTACTAGACACACAATTTACTGAAACAAAGAGAAAAGAGGTTTATTAGAAAATACTTTTTTTTTTCTTGAGGAGTAGTCATCAGAGCTATGTCTACTTGTGAATTAGGAATGATCGTTTTTTCACGTTTTCTGCGAATTTGTAACATGTCAGATCCAGTGGAGATTATTAGACACATCTTCCTGTGATGCCAACAGAAAGTGGTGGATTTATCATTAGCATCAACAGAAATGTCATCATCACTTGTATTTGTTTAGCAATGATACAATAAAAAAAAGCATTGTTTCGTTAAAAAAAATAATCAGAACTATGATCACCAAGTGCCACTTTTTTTTTTTAAACCTGTCAATTTAATGACTCAGCCATAAAACGTAGAAATTAGCAGTTTGGTGGATGTGTGAGAAACTGGCCATGAGGACAGACTCTCCTGTCCAATCTGCTTTGGTGTCATTAGGGGATCCTGTCCTCTGGTCACGTGGCCACAGCTACTGTAAAGCCTGTCTGCAGGAATTCTGGAGAGACGAGTCCCCTCAGGTGTTGTCCCATTCTTAGGATAAGATTTCCATAGATTTCCTATTACCAGACCTCCTTGTAACCTGCCTCTGACATGTGAGGCATTCTTACAGGAGAGAATTCAGAGAGCTTCAGCGGTGTCTGAGGCAGTCTGCAGTCTACGTGGAGAGGAGCTTCAACTCTTCTGTCAGGAGGATAAACAGCCCATCTGTTCAGCGTGTCGAGATTCAAAGAAACATAAATCTCATGACTGTGTTGATGAGGCTGCACCAGATCTGGAACTCCAGATTGCCCTGAAGTGCTTCAAGGAGAAGTTGAAGAAACAGGCTTCACTCGTTTTTACAAGACTAAAAGGCAGCCAGATTTGCTGCACTTAGGAAAGATGTTGTCACTTTCTGACGCCATCAGAGCCAGAAGAAGCCGGAAGCTGACGACCCTGCCATTCCCGCAGCGCCAGTGCTCTCTGCCAGGTCCACAGACGTGGCCAAACACCTGGGCAACCGGCTGTTCCGAGTCGGGGAGCGATGCGGGGGGGAATCTTGAAATACACCCCTGTGATTCTGGACCCTGACAGGACGTATCCCAGGCTCTATCTGGCTGATGATCTGAGCTTGGTGACCATACCTGGGACAGCCCAGCAGCTTCCGGATGACCCAGAGCAATGTTTGGGGGGGGGTGGGGGGCACTGTGTATTCTGGGCGTGGCTAAACAGTCCGTTGACAGGTAGGGGGAGCGGAGTGCATCCCTAAAGAATGGAATCCAATGTACGGGGTTGCGTAGCGATTAGTTTAAGGTAGGGCTGGAGGACCTAACTTTGAAGGGGAGACCCAAGGGAAGTGCACCACAATGGGGGGAGGTGTCTTTCTATAACCCTGAACACTCGCCTACACTCCTAGATACAGATTTACTGGAAAACCCTTCCCATACTTTAATGTTGGACATGGGGCCGATGATAACAGCCCTGGAGTACAGATCTGCCAATCAGAAGTGTCTTCGATGGTGAAGTAGCATGTGTGTGTGTGTGTGTCAGTGAGTGTGTTAGTGAGTGTGTTAGTGTTTTAGTGAGTGTGTTAGTGAGTGTGTTAGTGAGTGTGTTAGTGAGTGTGTTAGTGAGTGTGTTAGTGAGTGTGTTAGTCAGTGTTTGAGGGAGGGAGAGAGAGAATGACGGAAGGAGTAAGGGAGTGCAATGTGACTGTATTTTTATTTTCGTCCAGACACCACAGCACAGTAACATCCCTACAAGCAGTGTGACTTTCAACGCAAGCTCACCCTTTCGCTGATGGGCTGTTCAGCTTTAGGTCGTGATTCCCTGAAGTGTTCCAAAAAGGTTCTTTGTCTGCCCCCATAGGAAAATCCTTTATGGATCCCAGAAGAATTTAGAAGCATTTAGAAGCCTTGTAGTTCTGTGGGGACATTTAAAGAACCATTTTAGGCTCTAGAAAGCAACTTTCTTCCTTAGAGTGTACTGTAATTGTATACGCTATACTTCCTTAGAGTGTAGTGTAATTGTATACACTATACTTCCTTAGAGTGTAGTGTAATTGTATATACTATACTTCATTAGAGTGTAGTGTAATTGTATACACTATACTTCTTTAGAGTGTAGTGTAATTGTATACACTATACTTCCTTAGAGTGTAGTGTAATTGTATACACTATACTTCCTTAGAGTGTAGTGTAATTGTATACACTATACTTCCTTAGAGTGTAGTGTAATTGTATACACTATACTTCCTTAGAGTGTAGTGTAATTGATGTTCTGATGATATTAATGGAGAAGTTAGGTACATCATTGTGGATTGTTTGTTCTCTCAAGCTGTTGTTGCAGTCCAATGTAAGTGCACTTGAGTTGATAACAAAATAAAAATGAGTTTGAGTATATTTATAGGACATTACTGAAGTTTCAATGGACTCGATGAGCTGCACGTTTTACTTCAAGTTACCTGAATTTGGAGGCATTTGTTTGTACTTCATCAGGCAAAATGTTTCTGTGCACTTCAGAATTCATAAAGCTGCTGCCTTTGTCAGCTGTAATTTATCAGTTATTTCACAGAGGAGATGGTATGCTGAGGTATATCTAGGACAGTTCCTTTGCATGTTCACTTCAGTCTAATTTGTCCACAGTCCTTTTTCTTTCAAGAACTCTGCAGCCACTTTTAGCTAGGTTTTAGCTAACTCTAACCTGGCCATTCTGTTTTTGAGGCTAACTAGTCATTTGTAGCCACTCTTATTGTGCTGGTGAGGTCATCCACACCGACCTCCCGAAGAGTGTTCCAGATCTGTCAGACTATTTTCTTCGTTACGTTGAGCATCTTTCGGTCATCCACAATATAGTTCTGCCTTGGTCTACCAGCTCGTTTTCGTTTGCTGAGCTCGTCAACGCTTTTTCTTGTTTATAATAACATTCCAAACGGCAGATTTTGGTGAGCCTAAGCATTTCTGATAAACGTCTTAGATTTGTCGTGTCGTCTCCTATTGGCTCCCTTGACTTTCATTGACAACTCTCTGGTCCTCGTGTTGACAGGCACCAACCGCAGACGTTAAAGGCAAACACACAAGGCATGACATTGACAGCTCTCTCATGCTAGCACACACTATGTGACAGAACACACTTGACTAACATAAAAACGCCAGTCAAGCCAGTTGTCTCAAATCTTTCGGTGTCCTGATATGAAGGGACTATTAATAATAATAAAAAAAAATTAATAATGAAATAGTATACGCACAAATAGCCTCACATAAAAGCGGAAAATATATACTTTAACGTCAGTTTTATTTCAAATCCATGGATTATACAGCCAAAATAAAAAAAGCTTGGCTTTCCAAGTAATTATGGAGGGCACATCCAGAGGGAGAGAGGACTCTGGTCCTTTTTGATAACTTAGTTTCCCCAAGAGACATGTGTGCTGGTGTAGAACACATACATACACACAGACAGAACATCATTATTTTGCAGTGGTATTGCTGCAAATTAGAGCAGTGAATTATGCAGAGTGGTTGTCTTCCTGTTTCTGTGCTCTCATTATGAGAGTAATTATAGCTTTGGGTGTAGGTGATAGGGGGAAGAATAGGGGGGTGAGAATGGTGAAGAGGAAAGGAGAGGCAGGGATAGACAGACTGAAGGAGGGATGGCAAGAAGGAGAGATGTATTAGTTGGAGCCCAGAGTCTCCCTGTCTGAATTATGAGGATATGGTGTTGATGACGAGTGGGTGAGGTGTGGATGAGTTGGAGATGAGAGTGGATGCAGTCAGCAGAAGTAGAATTGGGTTACTGATGAGGCAAACAGAGACAGAATGTTCCTGACATCCAGTGTCACTGTAGTTTACTTTTCAAACAGAGACTGGATGTGCCTGACATCCGGTGTCACTGTTGTTTTCTCTTTAAACAGACAGAATGTTCCTGACATCCAGTGTCTGTGTAGTTTACTTTTGAAACAGAAACTGAATGTGCCTGACATCCAGTGTCATTGTAGTTTTCTCTTTAAACAGACAGAATGTTCCTGACATCCAGTGTCTGTGTAGCTTACTTTTCAAACAGAGACTGAATGTGCCTGACATCCAGTGTCACTGTAGTTTTCTCTTTAAACAGACAGAATGTTCCTGACATCCAGTGTCACTGTATTTTTCTCTTTAAACAGACAGAATCTTCCTGACATCCAGTGTCACTGTAGTTTTCTCTTTAAACAGACAGAATCTTCCTGACATCCAGTGTCACTGTAGTTTTCTCTTTAAACAGACAGAATCTTCCTGACATCCAGTGTTGGTAGTTTTCCCTTCAAACAGACAGAATGTTCCTGACGTCCAGTGTTGGTAGTTTTCCCTTCAAACAGACAGAATGTTCCTGACTTCCAGGGTTTACGCTGAGATCACTGGGTTTGGGGAGTTAACCTCTCAGTTACTGAGGTGTGAGAAGAAACAGTGAAACAACCACCTGACTGGTGGTCCCGGCAGACATATGAATCACCATTATCACCCTGAATGTGGAGGTCCACTCCCCCTGTGGCTGCTCACTCTCTGACCCATTATCACCCTGAGTGTGGAGGTCCACTCCCCCTGTGGCTGCTCACTCTCTGACCCAGTTTCATTGCTTTCTAACTGAGGTCAGTATTCGCTGCAGTAACAAATCGCTCGAGGTCCAATATATAGCGACTAGAGCCATATACCTACCGTGTTTATTAGTAGTGTGCTATGCAGGGAATTGGGACGGGGCCCAGCCCATCTCTGGAGACCAGAAGCAGAGTGTGGTCATACTTCATGCTACATGCTACATGCCTCACATGTTAACAGGCCTCTCAACGAAATGCACACACACACACACACACACAGATGAATGGGCCTCCATGGACTTTTCTGTTAAGTGGGCTATAGATCATCTGAGGGGAAAATGAGGATGGGTGACGAGAGAGTTTGGATGAAATCATTTGTTGTAACGATTCTGTAAACAGTCTCCGTCTACAGAGCCAGCGCCAGAACCAATCAGACTGGTGTCGGGTTTCCATAGCAGAGGGACGTTTCTTGTTTTTACGGGACCTTTCTGTGAACAAGCATGTGCTCATTTTTATTGGTTGTTATTAATATAAAACTGAAGTTTAATTGTAAAAGAAAAAAGTATTTTAAATGTGTTAGACACAATGTTGTTATGTGACTGACAAACTACTACACTGCTCCACTTCCAAAGTTAGCTGCCGTCGCGCGTTCGCCCAAAACGACTCCAGTATCCGAAAACGACACGTCCTGGAGAAGGCATCAAAAGTTTGTGAAACTGTGCCCCCTGTCTTACAAACAGTAGCCAGTGTATTTGATGCTGTGAGGCCAAAAAGAGCATGACCATTCCACAGTATTTTCAATTAGCGTCTCCGTGAAATAAATTTCGATATTTTGTTTGGGGGTACGGAAGAGCAGGACATGCTCCCTGTGCGTAACCATGGCGCCAGGCCCACCCATCTGCTGTGTGATCTACGTCCGTGTCCAGATGTGGACCAGATGTCCCTACAAAGACAGTAAATCCTGACAAATTGCTCAGCAGTTTTCTGGTCGGATCCCAGTAGGAAAAATGGAATTTCTGGCTTGGGCGTTAGGTGTAGGATGAGATTTTAAAATGTCGCCATGGTGTTACTTTTTGGTTCAGGCATTACGGGTTAGGCGTTACGGCTGGGATATGTTTAGACATGCAGGTCGGGTTTTTGAGGTTAGGGTTAGGTTGAGGGCTAGGAGATTGGGAACATCAAGTTCTGAGTTTGTGGTCCACAGAAGTAGAAAAACAAATGTGTGTGTGTGTGTGTGTGTGTGTGTGTGTGTGTGTGTGTGTGAGTGTGTGCGCGCAGTCAAGTGTGTGTAAAAGTACCATAGCCATGTCGTTTTGGCAGTTCTACAGTGTATATATGTATGTATATATTCACCTCTTCATCGCACGCCCTTCACCACTCTCTCGCTCCCTCTCTCTCTGCCCGTCTCCCTTCCTCTCTTTTCGGGGTGCTGTGATAACCCTAACCCTCTTTTCGGGGTGCTGTGATAACCCTAACCCTCTTTTCGGGGTGCTGTGATAACCCTAACTCTAACCCGGCACGTGTCCGTGCAATCCGGCCGTATGAACCTGATCTCATCTCTCTCTCCCTCCCCTCCCCCGCGCACTGTGCCCTCCCCCTCTCCCCCCCTCGTCAGGGTGCTGTGATAACCCCAGCTATGGACCACAGTATCTCCATGCAGCCCTCCAGCATAATGGCTCCTCTCACTCAGCAGATGAACCACATGTCTCTGGGCAACGCAGGAACAGTGAGTCCCCCGCTTACGACGTAGGACTGCACTTTGGAAGTCCTACTTTCCTGACCTTTCCTGACCCTAACCCTACTTTCCTGACCTTTCCTAGCCCTAACCCTATTTTCCTGACCTTTCCTGACCCTAACCCTATTTTCCTGACCTTTCCTGACCCTAACCCTATTTTACTGACCTTTCCTGACCCTAACCCTATTTTACTGACCTTTCCAAGTCCTAACCCTATTTTCCTGACTTTTCCTGACACTAACCCTATTTTCCTGACTTTTTCTGACCCTAATCCTATTTTCCTGAACTTTCCTGACCCTAACCCTATTTTCTTGACCTTTCCTGACCCTAATCCTATTTTACTGAACTTTCCTGGTCCTAACCCTATTTTCTTGACCTTTCCTGACCCTATTTTCCTGACCTGGCAACTACAACCTCTTCTGTTTAACTGAAGGCTTTAACCCTCCAGTACATACATTGGATATAAAAAGTCTACACACCCCTGTTAAAATGCCAGGTTCTTTTGATGTAAAAGAATGAGATAAAGAACTTTTTCCACCTTTAATGTGACCTATAATGTGAACAATTCAATTGAAAAAAAAACTGAAATCTTTGAGGGGGAAAAATAAAAAATAAAAAACTCACAATAACCTGGTTAAGTGTGCACACCCTTAAACTAATACTTTGTTGAAGCACCTTTTGATTTTATTTCAGCACTCAGTCTTTTTGGGTAGGAGTCTACTAGCATAGCACATCTTGACGTGGCAATATTTGCCCACTCTTCTTTGCAAAAGCGCTCCAAATCTTTCAGATTGCGAGGACATCTCCTGTGCACAGCCCTCTTCAAATCACCCCACAGATGTTCAATTGGATTCAGGTCTGGGCTCTGGCTGGGCCATTCCAAAACGTTAATCTTCTTCTGGTGAAGCCATGCTTTTGTGGATTTGGATGTGTGCTTTGGGTCGTTGTCGTGCTGAAAGGTGAACTTCCTCTTTATCTTCAGCTTTCTAACAGACGCCTGAAGGTTTTGTGCCAAAATTGCCTGGTATTTGGAACTGTTCATAATACCCTCCACCCTGACTAAGGCCCCGGTTCCAGCTGAAGAAAAACAGCCCCAAAGGATGATGCTGCCACCACCATGCTTCACTGTGGGTATGGTGTTCTTTGGGTGATGTGCAGTTTTTGCGCCAAACATACCTTTTGGAATTATGGCCAAAAAGTTCAACCTTGGTTTCATCAGACCATAACACATTTTCCCACGTGCTTTTGGGGGACTTGATGTTTGTTTTTGCAAACTTCAGCCGGGCTTGGATGTTTTTCTTTGTAAGAAAAGGCTTCCGTCTTGCCCCCCTACCCCATAGCCCATTCATATGAGGAATACAGGAGATTGGTGTCACATGTAGCACACAGCCAGTACTTGCCAGAAATTCCTGCAGTTCCTTTAACGTTGCTGTAGGCCTCTTGGAAGCCTCCCTGACCAGTTTTCTTCTCGTCTTTTCATCAATTTTGGAGGGACGTCCAGTTCTTGGTAATGTCTCTGTTGCGCCATATTTTCTCCACTTGATGATGACTGTCTTCACTGTGTTCCATGGTATATCTAATGCTTTGGAAATTCTTTTGTACCCTTCTCCTGACTGATATCTTTCAACAATGAGATCCCTCTGATGCATTGGAAGCTCTCTGTGGACCATGGCTTTTGCTCTGAGATGCAACTAATAAAATGTCAGGAAAATCCTACTAGAACAGCTGAATTTTATTTGTGATTAATCAGAGTCACTTTAAATGATGGCAGGTGTGTAATGACTTCTATTCCATTTAGTTTGAATGTGATTGGTTAATTCTGAACACAGCCACATCCCCAGTTATAAGAGGGTGTGCACACTTATGCAACCAGGTTATTGTAAGGTTTTTATTTTTCATTTTTCCCCCTCGAAGATTTCAGTTTGTTTTTCAATTGAATTGTTCACATTATAGGTCACATTAAAAGTGGAAAATTTCTGACATGATTTATCTTTTTCTCATTCTTTTACATCACAAAAACCTGGCATTTTCACAGGGGTGTGTAGACTTTTTATATCCACTGTAACTGCTTCAGCTGTCCTACTGTCTGACTTTAACCCTCCTGTACATGACTGCTTCAGCTGACCCACTGTCTGACTTTAACCCTTTATCTCCAGCACATGACTGCTTCAGCTGTCCCACTGTCTGACTTTAACCCTTTATCTCCAGTACATGACTGCTTCAGCTGTCCCACTGTCTGACTTTAACCCTTTGTCTCCAGTACATGACTGCTTCAGCTGTCCCACTGTCTGACTTTAACCCTTTATCTCCAGTACATGACTGCTTCAGCTGCTGTTCCTATGCAAGGAGCTTACATTCCCCAGTACACAGCTGTACCTGCCACCCCCTGCCTCTCTGTGGAAGTAAGTACTATCTTACTATCAACATGCAACATCCAAGCGTTACGAAATCTGGGTTTTGATGTACTATTTTATTAAAAGAACAATCTGAGTTTTTATGCAGTATTATATTAATGGGACAATCTGACTTTTGATGCACTATTATATTAAAGGGGTTAATCTGGAGTTGCTGCACATTGTTTTTTTATTTACCACCTTTAATGATTTCTATCCATTGGTTCATGGAGATTATAACTTGCCTCATGAGTTTATAACCTATATATACCTCATGAACTGCTGTAACCAAGCAGAACCCAGAATATCTTCTTGTTTTATTTAAATGTTTGTAAATAAAGTTTAATCCAACAGACCTAAGCCTCAAAACATGGTTCAAACTAAAATGTTGACATCATGGAAGGTCGGTCCTTCCATCCATAACTAATAGATATCACATAGGAACAGGGGCAGGGAGAACGTTTGTCAGGTCAAAACTCTGCCCTTGAGGACTTACTATGACCTCATTTCCCGGTGCCTCTTCCTGGTTCCACTTCCTCCTGCCAGAGGTTGGTGACAGAGGGCTCGCCCCAGACAGGACCCCCCAATGCACCAGACACTAATGGACAGCAACCCCTGGAGAACGACACAGCGGCCTACTCCTACCAGCAGACTAAGTAGGCCCACCAACAGACCTCCGTGTCTGACCCTATCATACACAGTAAAGTGCGTGCCACTACATTAAGTAGAACTGATCAGGGTCTGGATGCCAACTGTATGACTTTAACAGGAGGTGCCTGCGAGGATGTTGAGGATGATAAGGATCTCCTCCGTTATCTTTACCTCGCCGCACTTTTTAATTTTTTTTTTATTTCTTTGTCAGATAACAGGAGGAAGAGGAGGGGCGATTCCAATAGCTGCATTGCCTTGAGAGATGGACTGCACTGAAGCAACGGATGGAGGGATGGATGGATGGAGGGGTGAAAAAGGAAAGGATGTAAAAAAAGGAGGACATGGGGAGGATTGCTTTCAGTTTTCACGGGCAAAAAATAAAAAAAAAACATGTTATTTCGTATCTGGCCTATATGAGAAAGCGAGAAAGAGAGAGAGGTTAGGATTGAGATAAAGATGGGGCTCAGAATATGAATTGCTGCAGTGTGGTGGAGTTTATTGTTGGCCAGCATGAAGCTGGAGTTGTTCTACAACTACAAAGAACAAACTAAAAAAGGAATTTTAAAAAAAGTGACAAAAAAGGACAAAAAACAAACAAAAAGTAAACATTTAAAAGTAATGGTAGGTTGAGATCATGGTTGTTTTTTTATCACCTGAAAGAGGAAACAAAGAAAAAGGTTGTCTTCCTTTGATATTAAGCTACTTCATTTTCTTTCTTTTTTAAATGATTTAAAATTGTAGTTTTCTAGAGAACTTTAAAAGAAATCTTTGTTGCCTTAATTTCTCAGACGTTGGAGTCTCATCCATTTGTCTGAAAATATTTTAGAAATGTGTAAAAAGAAAAAGACTATGTGCGTATAAAATAGGCACTGTGGATGCCTCAGGTAGCTGGTGGGACACAGATCAAAGCTAAGGATATACTGTACAGCTTATGGAGAGTACTGTCTTTGTGTGGAGAAGATTTTAAATGATGTGGTCTGTGGTAAATTGTGTTTTGGGGATAATAGAATCTCCATGTTGATGGTAGGTGGGTGGGGCTAGAAAAATGCAACCGCTTTTATTGTGGGAAATGCAGTTTAGCGATTAAAAACAACAAAAAAAAGATTTTGTTACTTTGTTAAAAATGGCATTAGTGTGTTTTTACCTGCAATCTTTTTATGAACTTTTATTGTTTTCCTTATTCAGCCGGCTTTGCTTGTCTCACCGCAAAAACATCTACAAAAAGTCAACAAAAAAAACTGTCAGCAGTTCAAAGGTACATTGGCGTATCTGAGTTTAAAAAGAAAATGTGTGCAAAATGAAGCAATAGTTTTAGAGAAATTGAAATTACATTAGTCTTTTCTTAGCTGTGGATCAGATGCAGCCAGCAGTATACATATTTTATACCAAAGATGAAGTAACTTGTAGAGATAGTGAAGAGATAGTCGATATAGATTTTCTTTTAGTTAAATTCTTACCTTCCTTCTTGTTGTATAATGTGCTGTACATTAGATGGTTTTAGGGCTAGACTTCTGGTTCAAGGCCACTTCCTATTGGCTCTGCAGATGAGTTGCAGTGTTGATTAGTTCCTATCTCTGAAGCAGTCGCATGTCAATCACTCAGAACTTTAGGAACAAAGTGTGTAACAGGTCCTAACACATACTTCACCCAAGCGCTGTAAGGAAAAACACATACACACATACACACACGTACACACAGAGTGATTAATCATGATGTTCCACTAGGGGGCGCTGATGGGGTAACGGAGAGCAAATCCTACAAGTTCCTTATATAGTGTACTTCATGGTGGTTTATCTGATGTAAATCCACGCAACCTCTACATTTACCACTGCAAGGACAACCACTGTTTACAACAACCTTTTCACTCCACCCAGGAAGGCTTAACCACAAGGACCAGACTGTCTGCAAAGGCAACACGCTATGTTCTGGAAGCTCATATGGGAATATTTACCTGTTTCTTTAGTGGGGGGTTGGGGAGGGAGGTGGGAGCTTTTTTTATAATTTTGTGTGTTGCTTTTTTTTTAAATTTCCTTTAATGTGTTAGCTGCTATGGGGTGTTCAGTGTTGAGGAGCCAATCAGAATTCTAGTGACCTGAGGACCAGTCTTATTAGTTTACATTCCACTCCCTGTTCTTCATGCCAAGTCCTGTTACCCAGAGTAAAAGGTGTAGAATGCTGGTCAAAAAGTAGAAAACCCAGGCTAATCTCAATGCTCAATGAAAAAAATATATAACTGAAGATCTAGGATTTAGTTTTACTGTCATGTCATTGTATACTGTCCAGTTCAAGTCTGACTGAAGTTGCACCTGGGAATCTGATAGGTTAGTTACAGGAACACCAAGGACTCTGATTGGCTATCTGTTCTGAGGTCACACTGTTAACCCCACCCACCTGGCTCCGTGTAATGGAAAGTTAAAACGGAGATATCAGTAAAATAAACTACAACCAAATTGAGCGATAACAGAAAAAAAGTCTATTAGGAAATAAATTAAATTATTGAGAGAGAAAAGAGATAATCTATTTATGACATCATTTTGTACAGGTGTTTAATAAAAGAGCATGAAACAGGTTTATGAGGATCCGATTTTTTTTAATTTGCTGCCTGCATCCATCATCCACCGTGTCATGAACCTGAGAGTCTGTGTAGATCAGTGAATGTTAGGGTTAAACTTCTTCTGTTTTCCTTTTTGTTCTCTTTTAATAAAGCTTTCAATCAAATAAAACATGTGGAATATTATTTACATCCTCCATTTTTGTTTCGCATGCAAGGTCACACCACTAGAGGACAGTACCCAGATGGTTAATACAAGAGGAGCTCACTAGACCTTAAAAGCAACAGACAAGGAGATTAATGACTGCAGGAAAACTGAGTGTAGAAAGTCACGGTCTAATCTAATGCAATTTAAAAAGAGAGAGGTAAGGAGGGGTGGAAAAGTGACAGAAAGACTGTTTGACATTAATGAGACATCCTTATTTCCCTAACTCCCCACTCCACAAAAAAAACTCCCACGTAAAACCGCATCTTGTGCCAACAACCACTCTGTATACAAAAACATTACTAAACATCACTAGCCGCGCAATAAGCATATTTCACAATACACAAACACATCGTACCAAACACCACAACCTCCACACTGTCACATTTCCCTGTACACGCAGACGTCACCCTGCACCACAAATCTACACAATCCTGTTTCACTTTACACAGACACACATCAATATAAAAACTTGTTCCTTCATCTTCATGTAGTTTTTGTTAGGAATTGTACAACCCTGTTTCCAAAACAGTTGGGACGCTGTGTAAAATGTCAAGAGAAACAGAATGGAAAGATTTAAACCTTATATTCAATGGAAAATAGTGCAATGACAACATATCAAATGTTGAAACTGAGAAATGTTGTTTTTCTTGAAAAATATATGCCCACTTTGAATTTGATGCCAGCAACACGTTTCAGAAAAGCTGGGACAGGGGCAACAAAAGACTGGAAAAGTTGTGTAAGGCTCAAAAAATACCTGGTGGAATATCACACAACTAATTAGGTTGATTGGCAACAGGCCAGTAATATGATTGAGTATAAAAAGAGGATGAGTTTTTCAGAAGTAAAGATGGGGAGGGGTTCACCACTCCGTGAAAGACTACACAGGCGAATAGTGCAACAGTTTAAGAATAACGTTTCCCAATGTAAAATTGCAAAGTTTGGGGATCTCATCATCTACCATACCAAAAAGCAATATTGGATGGCTGTGATCTTCAGGCCCTCAAGCGGCACCGCATTAAAAACAGACAAGATTCTCTAGTGGACATCAATGCATGGGCTCAGGAACACTTCTGAAAACCATTGTCTTTGAACACAGTACGTCGCTGCATCCACAAATGCAAGTTAAAACTCCACCATGCAAAGAAGAAACCGGATATAAACAAGATCCCCAAACCACGCCACCTTCTCTGGGCCCAAGCTCATTCAAGAATTATGGACACTGTGTCCTCCAGGCTCAAGAGGAGAGGGACGATCTGGCTTCTTATCAGTGCACAGTTGAAAAGCCAGCATCCGTGATGGTATGGGGGTGCATTCGTGCAAGTGGCATGGGTGACTTGCACATCTCTGAAGGCACCATTAATGCTGAACAATATACAGGTTTTGGAGCAACATATGCTGCCACTGAAAACATTTGTTGAATTATGAAACGAAAAATACAACAAAGGAGACCCCGTGCTCTTTGAGCAGCTGAAATCTTATATCAAGCAACAATGGCAATACATTTCACTTTCAAAACTACAGCAATTGGTCTCCTCAGTTCCCAAATGCTTACAGAGTATTGTTAAAAGAGGTGATGCAACACAGTGGTAAACATGCCACTGTCCCAACTTTTTTGAAATGTGTTGCTTGCATCAAATTAAAAATGTATTTCTTCCAAAAACAATAACATTTCTCAGTTTCAACATTTGATACGTTGTCTTTGTACTATTTTTAGTAAAATATAACGATAAATTATTTGTGCATCATTGCATTCTGTTTTATTTGCATTTTACGCACCGTCCCAACTTTTTTGGAAACTGTGTTGTACTAACGGTGGGACCTTCCAGAGACAGGTGTATTCAACCTAAAATCAATTTAAACCCCTTGACAGCACACCAGTGGACTGCATTCAACTTATTACGTGACTTCTAAAGACACTTATTTGCAACAAAGCTCATTCAGGTGCATCATAGCAAAGGGGGATGAATACTTACGCAATCAATTGTTTTCTGTTTCATATAGATAATTGATTCAGAACAATTCATTTTTCTCTTTGACATTATGGACATTTTTGTGTTGATCAATGGCAAAAAACACAAATTAAATCCGTTCTGATTGTAACACAAAAACATTTGTGAAAGTCCAAGACGGTGAAGAATTTTGAGAGCTACTGTACATCCAAAAAATCCACCCCAACCTCACAGGCAGACCCATCAAGTCTCCAAACCTCCTGAAACAAGTCCAAACTGTTAATTCGTACAACTCAAATTCAACCCTGAGGTACCAAAGTCCATCCCATTAAATACCACCACCGGGACTGTTGCCCACACCTCAGTTCCTCCATGTTAACCAGACAGACAGTTTAACTTGGGCAAACAAAAGAATCAACAAAACACAATATACGGGCATACCTGGAATTATCACAAACATCTCCAGGAAAACCAACACCGCAAATCTCTCACACACAGTTTGAAAAAAGCCGGCAGCTGCACAATGCTACCACATCTTGAGGCTCAGGAATGGCTCAAAATGTTTCAGTACACAAACATGAAAACACTGTGCAAAGTGCCAAAACTGCAGAGAATTGATATTTCTGACCTCTTAACGGGAGCGCAGAGTGACAGCGAGACAGATATGAACCAGGTTAAGGGGAAAGAGAGATCACATGAAGAGATAGTGCAGCTAGGTAAAGAAGGAGGTCAGGAAGGAGAGAGGGAAAAAAGATTTCCTGTGGAAAGAATGAGAGGATGAACTTTACCCTTTCCTTCATGTGACCACTACCCGCTTCCCCCCTCCCCATCCTCCTATCCCCTCTCCTCCTTCTATCCCCCCTCCCCATCCTCCTATCCCCTCTCCTCCTTCTATCCCCCCTCCCCATCCTCCTATCCCCTCTCCTCCTTCTATCCCCCCTCCCCATCCTCCTATCCCCTCTCCTCCTTCTATCCCCCCTCCCCATCCTCCTATCCCCTCTCCTCCTTCTATCCCCCCTCCCCCTTACTCCTACCCCCCTCCCTCTCCCCTTTCCATCCCTCCTCCCGCATGTTTCAACCTAATTGAGGATTGTCCCTCTGCACAACAAGACAATTCAGCAGGCTCCATGACTTTTAAACCCACATGACCTTTGTCATGACCCCTCCCTGCCCTGCGCCCTCTTCCTCTTCCTACGTTAACACATCGTGTCTGTGGTCACAGCTGGCACTTAACTACTCAATAGATCTATTAAACAGACCCAATACAGGATACAGAAGAGTGTGTGTCTGCGTGTGTGTGTGTGTGTGTCAGAGAGAGAGAGAGAAAGTCTTTGTTGTCCAATATTTTTTCTCAAACAATAGAAATCTCCCTCTCCTACAGTAGACCAATAGGGTCAGATTGGTCAGCGTGTGATAGGGCATTAAATTGGGTAGCTTGTGATTTGACAGCATTTAATTGGGCATTATGTGATTAGTCAGTATGTGAATGGGCAGTATGTGATTGGGCAGCATGTGATT
>JACXGI010012038.1:0-23626 GCA_016801175.1 Esox masquinongy | reverse complement strand
GTTGGCCAACATTTCTAAAAATCCTTTTTTTGTATTGGTCTTAAGTAATATTCTAATTTTCGGAGATACTGAATTTGGGATTTTCATTAGTTGTCAGTTTTAATCATCACAATTAAATGAAATAAACATTTGAAATATATCAGTCTGTGTGTAATGAATGAATATAATATCCAAGTTTCACTTTTTTAATGGAATTACTGAAATAAATCAAATTTTTGATGATATTCTAATTATATGACCAGCACCTGTATAGTTTTGCTGGATGTAGCACAGTGCCCTATGATTTCACATTAAATTTGTAATTAAAAAAAAAACTCTCCTGAGTATTTCGTACAATACATTCACTGCGGTACTGAGGAGTTTTTCCGCAAGAAGTATCCCATGTACATCACAGTGGGGGGATGGAAAATATAAGGCCTTTACACAGGCCAGCTGACAGTCTTGCCTGGGCCCGGGACGAGATAATCTTAGATGGGCCCTTTAATGTCAACCCAATGTCAGTTCTGGTAGTAGATAAATGTAGCTGCCATGTACAAAAGTTGTCCAGGGGCTAATGGTGCAGAACTGACATTGGGTTGATATTAAAGGGCCCATCTAAGATTATCTCCTCCCGGGCCCAGGCAAGACTGTCAGCTGGCCTGTTACAGTAGTTCATAAAGCATTTTCCATAAAACGTTCAATAGGAAATTGTTAATAGTTTCTTAGAATACACGGCGAATCCGCCACAGACATGACTAAAGGCGTTGTTTTTATTGAAGGGAACAGAGAAAACAAGGAGTGTTTCGCTATCGCCAGCAGATCCAGAATGTGTCTGTTCTTCTGGCAGGTTTCGTTGATGAGGTATTGACGATCAAAGTCCGAATCTTGAATAAAGCCACCTTCATGGCAGTTGCGAACTGTGTTTCTTCCGGTATTGTACTTTCACTCTTGTACTAGGCCAACATGTCTCACTATAATCGGTTGTAGTTCCTTGAATAATTAACCGGGCAATTCACAGTGATATTTACGAATTTTAAACAGAAAATGGCAGGTAAGTCTCACACTTATGATGTATCTTAATTGGCTATAAATGAAAAGTAGGTGAATCTTGCCCATCCGCTGCTAGAGCATGTTTGCCTATGCAATGGAGGTAGGCTACTATTGCTTCGTTGATGTCAAAAATGCATAGTCTATAGGGCGGATTAGCTATATTACGATATATTTTCTGAAATCAAACATCTATTCTAGTGAAAAACGAATCTGATAGGCGCTACTCACATCAGCTAGTGAACACTGAAGAAAACTGTTTTTAATCGATTACGATAGTCAATATTCATGTATTGTATCTAAGCAATGCAACGCTTTCTAACCATTAGCATTGTTAAAGAAAGCTTTCTAGATAATTTACAGAAAATGTTCATCCGTGGTTACCGTTACCCACGGGTTAACGCGGAGCGGTAAAGGGAGATTTGACCGACGATTAACCGAGGTAAAGTTGGTTTTATATTCAGAGATTCAACAGCCATTCGTTTATGTTTACAGCAAATGTCTGTTGAATCTCTGAGTATAAAAATTGCTTTACCTTGGCAGTAGAACCACTATAACAGAAAAAGAAAAAGTAGATTAAAATCTTAACGTTTCCCTCCTGAATTCCAACGGTCGATATATTAATTGATAACTTCCAATAATAACCTATACATTTCAACGGTGACTTTCGGTAGATGCGCACCTCAGTATTCTGCCCCCTCTCATTCCCTTCCTAACAAACTATACTTACTTAAAAACCCTAAAATATGCAAGATAAATTAAAGCAAATACAATATTCCAGTCAAAAATTATGTTCAATCCTAAACGCGAATAACATTTACATGCAGCGCTTTTAAGACTATACTTTTTAAGATTAGGCTATACTTCGGGTTGGGTAGGGTACATTTATTGGCACTTTGTGAGAACTGCTTGTGTAAAAATAGCTTAATAAAATAAATTTTTTAATCACAGCATTTTCCCAATCATTATATTATAAATAATTGAGCTCCCGATCAGTGCAGTGGTCTAAGTCCTTGCCTCACAGTACAGCTTTGTCATTGGTGTTCGAATCCTGGTGTTGTTGAATACCAACAGTGTCATGGGTTCAAGCAAAGATTGGTGCAAACTGGCTCAGCAGGGATGAACCGCTAGATGACAGACAAGGCTGCCTGGTCTCATCGCCCTTTAGTGACTCCTTCTGGTTGGGAGACTGCAAGCTCAATTGTGTGTTTTGGCAGGGGAATGCATGTTTCTCCAGCGCGTGTGCTGGCAAAAACATCCTGGTTGAGTGAAATGATGAGGAGCAAAATGGCTTGTCAAGATGTGCATCACACTTTTCTCCACCCGCTGTGGAGTTGTTATGACAAGACAATTGGTAATTGGACATCAAAAATTGGGTAAAAAATTATAAAAAAAGATGATAAATAATTGTTGTGAGATGAAAATTACTCCGTATAACTGGTTTATACATTTGTATAAACCAGTCATTTATACACTAGTAATTTTACACTAGTCATTTATAAACTGTAAACTTATATCAGAAAATGTATTAATTATCTTATAAATCATTAATAAACCATCAAACATTTTCCATCAGTAAATTCATAACTATCTCTCTTGCTTACCTTTTCTTAGTGAGTCAGCTACGCTCAAGACGGCGTAATTCTGTTACAGGAGCTTCTGAGGCACTTCTTAAAGATTTGCTAGATGAACTTCTGCAGAAAAACACGATCAATCACGGAGAGAAAGACGAGGTTCTGGAAAAATACACTGTGAAGAGAGACAAGGCTCGGGAAATCATTGACATGATGTTGAGAAAGGGAGAACAGGCCTGTCATGAATTCATAGGTCTGCTGGCTGAACTAGATCCCTGTCTTTACCAGTCAATGGGGTTCAACTCCCAAACAGGAGATTTGTCACAGGACATGGCAATGGAAGTGGAACTATGTAAGTATGAATGTGTGTATGCCTCTTAATTAACACTGATGTGTACTACATTTACATTTGGGTAATTTATCTCTTGTCCAGTGTGACTTTAAGTGAGCTCTTTCATCTTAAAGGAGTAATCCACCCAAAACCACACAGTTATGATATTCAAATATAACACTAATACTAAAATGTTGTGACATTTTTTCATAATTTGTTTTAACAGTTTAGCAAGCAACAACTGCATGCTAATCTTGCTAATGAACAGTGGCGTCGTTTGGCCTGGGCGTCCAGGGCTATAGCCCTGAATCTTTTATGAATAGCCCCGGATCTCAAATTTACCAAAAAAAAAATAAATAAAAAAATAGCCCCTGATCTATTAATCTATAATTCCGATCGCGCATTATGACAATGTAGACATGTGTGCCGCTAGCGTGTACATTGGAATTTTCCACATGTACAATTAAAACCCTGTACTTTTTGTCCCGTGTGGGTGGGTGAGCTAAGCCCCAAATGTACTGTGATCCTAGCAACACCTCTGCTAATGAAGAAGAAAAAAGTCTGAGACTCAAGTCAACTACAAGACCCAGAATGCAATGCTCTCTCTAGAGTGCAGTTATACCAAAGTCAAGAACTGCATCTGTTAAACAAACTGCACTATCAATTTAGGAATAAAAAAATGTTTGTACAACTTGGTAAACATTTTGTTTCTAGCTCAAAGCATTGTTTATCAGGTTGCTGTGGCAACACAGACTGCAAGTCTGAAAGCAGGGAGACAGTGATGGAGAGATTTGAGGGAATGTAAACTAAATTATATACTTTATATATACTTTGTCATGACGATAAAGGTGAACGAATGTGTTCTAGACAAGTATGCCCATACTTATGAAGGATGTGGATTATGAATAGAGTCAAAATGAAGTAAATAATAAATAAATAAATAATGAATTAATTATATATATATATATATATATATATATTTTTAAATATATATATATTTAGGGATAAGGGCCACGTTATTATGAATAAAAAAAAGAAAATCCATATGTAACACATGACAGACTGTCCAATGCCAGGTAATAACCACACATCGCTGCTGTATGTCATTAAAATATGTATTTCTGAATAGCATGGCCTTTTTCATAATTTCATGGCCATTTTCATGATCACAATGGAGATCAAATAATTTCATGTGGGCATGAGCACAGCAAGTTTGTATGTAGAAAGTTCAGGCAAAGTTAGCCATCAACTTATTATTATCATCATGGATACATCCAAGGTAATGGCCTATGAATGAATGTTAGCCAACCTGCAAAGAAACCAGCCTCCATGGCTACCACTTTCGCTTGAATGGATAACCGGACCATCTACATAGCAACTATGCAAAAACAATTGCACTGGCTTATGTCTGGGGCATCATAACATACAAGTCTATCTAACACTACCTTTATACAGTTGTGCTCCTAAGTTTGCATACCCTGGCAGAAATTGTGAAATTTTGGCATTGATTTTGAAAATATGACTGATCATGCAAAAAAATTGTATTTTATTTAAGGATAGTGATCATATGAAGCCATGTATTATCACATAGTTGTTTGGCTCCTTTTTAAATCACAATGATAACAGAAATCACCCAACTGGCCTTGATCAAAAGTTTACATACCCTTGAATGTTTGGCCTTGTTACAGACACACAAGGTGAGACATACAGGTGAAAAAGGCAATTAAAGGTGAATTTCCCACATCTGTGGCTTTTTAAATTGCAATTAGTGTCTGTGTATAAATAGTCAATGAGTTTGTTAACTCTCATGTGGATGCACTGAGCAGGCTAGATACTGAGCCATGGGGAGCAGAAAAGACCTGTCAAAAGACCTGCGTAACAAGGTAATGGAACTTTATAAATATGGAAAAGAATATGAAAAGATATCCAAAGCCTTGCAAATGCCAGTCATTGCTGTTCAATTATTAAGAAGTGGAAAATTCAGGGATCTCTTGATACCAAGAAAAGGTCAGGTAGACCAAGAAATATTTCAGCCAAAACTGCCAGAAGAATTGTTTGGGTTACAAAGAAAAACCCTCAGGTAACCTCAGGAGAAATACAGGCTGCTCTGGAATAAGATGGTGTGGTTGTTTCAAGGAGCACAATACGACAATACTTGAACAAAAATTAGCTACATGGTCGAATTGCCAGAAAGAAGCCTTTACTGCGCCAATGCCACAAACAAGCCTGGTTACAATATGCCCGACAACACCTTGGCACGCCTCACAGCATCTGGCACACTGTAATTTGGAGTGACGAGACCAAAATAGAGCTTTATAGTCACAACCATTTCACTGATGTGAATGGTTCACTGATGTTTTGGGGGTGTGTGAGCTCTAAAGGCACGGGGAATCTTGTGAAAACTGATGGCAAGTTGAATGCAGCATGTGATCAGAAAATACTGGCAGACAATTTGCATTCTTCTGCATGAAAGATGCGCATGGGTTGCACTTGGACTTTCCAGAACAACAATGACCCTAAGCACAAGGCCAAGTTGACCCTCCAGTGGTTACAGCAGAAAAAGGTGAAGGTTCTGGAGTGGCCATCACAGTCTCCTGACCTCAATATCATCAAGCCACTCTGGGGAGATCTGAAACATGCGGTTCATGCAAGACGACCAAAGACTTTGCATGACCTGGAGGCATTTTGCCAAGACGAATGGGCAGCTATACCACCTGCAAGAATTCGGGGCCTCATAGACAACTATTACAAAAGACTGCACACTGTCATTGATGCTAAAGGGGGCAATACACAGTATTAAGAACTAAGGGTATGCAGACTTTTGAACAGGGGTCGGTTCATTTTTTTCTTTGTTGCCATGTTTTGTTTTATGATTGTGCCATTCTGTTATGACCTACAGTTGAATGTGAATCCCATAAGAAATAAAAGGCATGTTTTGCCTGCTCACTCATGTTTTTTTTACAAATGGTACATATATTACCAATTCTCCATGGGTATGCAAACTTTTGAGCACAACTGTAGCACTGCTTCAATTGCGTGATTTTCAAGGGTTGTGCCTGTTTTGGTGCAAATTATTCTAATTTTAGCTATTTTATTTGATTGTAAAGGTAGAGGTGTACTAATTTCTGCATAAGGAAATTGCATTTCTGTTTATTTGAATTGCATAAATGGTTTCAAAATGTATTTATTTTTGTGTGATTTCTTAAAATTGTCTTACCTTTATAAATTAATATGGTTCAGACATAAAAGGAAATGTATTAGTTTAACCATTTATTGGTTACAATTACAATTTCTTGGCATTAGGTTCTACTATTGAGTAACTCACTGCCATCACATGATCTTGTATACAATATTACCAACAATAATGTCACTGTAATATTATTAATAGAAATCCTGTTAGACAATGAGGAAAGTATGCAGTACCGATACCCCCCACAAAGGAAAAACCGAATCAACCAGGTGGAGGCAGTGGTGGTTGATGCTGCATGCTAGTAAAACCAGCCACCCAAAACCATCAGCATATCAGACTGACTAACCTCGCAATTAATAATTTTGAAGACACTGAAACATTCATGGACGAAATGGACAAAAGAGGACCTAATTTTACCTTCTCGGTTAATGATTTTTGTTGATGAGGATACCTATTAGCTGTCTTTAAACCATCAGCTAATGCTGGTATCCACACAACAAAAATTACAAGATCCAGGAAACACAATATAGATTGACAAGACAAAGAGACAAGAAACATCAGTTGTTTAGAGAGAGTAAACAGGAAAGTGTTTTGGAAGTGTTCACCTGGCCATTTAACACAATAGGATAAAACCAAAGTACAGAATCTGGGCAAAGCTGAATACACAGTACATAATGTAACAAATTAGTTTTGTCACTGTTGGGATGTAATGTTTTGAATATTTGATGGAGTGATTAAATGTTTAATTG
Organism: Esox masquinongy; assembly: GCA_016801175.1. Lineage (NCBI taxonomy): Eukaryota > Metazoa > Chordata > Actinopteri > Esociformes > Esocidae > Esox > Esox masquinongy. The sequence continues at coordinate 16,756 of JACXGI010012038.1, read as the reverse complement.
TCTAACTGGCAAATCATTTAACTGTGTATTTCTTTTAGGTTTTGCCATTAACTTTAAGATTTTGGACTACATTAATTGACTTTCAATAATGTCTTTTGTGCTGTTTTGGACCTGTTCTACCAGTAATTTATGCTATTGAATCAACTTTTAGGATAGGGGTTTAATTAGACCTCAGATAATCAATTCCAAGACACGTAAAACTTATATTCCTCCCAACATTGTTTTTAAGTCCATAACCACGTCATTTACTCTAGAATCATAAAATGTACTGGTTCCAGGCACCCCAGAATAAAACAATATTTCTGTTGACAGATCTTGACCTGACCTCTACATGGTGCAAAGGGAAACTTGCCACCTTTCTGCAACAGGCTATAGAAAATTCAACACTTCCAGTTACAGATATCAGCTTTATAGAACATTGCTGTTAAATTGAACAGTGCAAGTCAAACGAAGAAGGAAATGCCACAATGATTTGCATGAAAACTGGTCAAATCTACATAGCAGAACCCACAGGTCTCTGCAAAGGACCTTCAGAACAGTTTAGCTGACACTGAAGTACACTGCTCCAAAAATTAAGGGAACACATAAATCACACATTGGGTCTCGATGAACGAAGTATATTAATGATCAAAATCTTTACTGTACATTGTGTAATTTGTTGAGAACAAAATGACGTAACGGTCAATGGAAACCCAAATCACCCATCAGTTGAGGGACCCACCACCAAACCGGTCATGCTGGATGATGTTGCAGGCTGCATAACGTTCACCACGGCGTCTCCAGACTCTTTCACATCTGTCACATGTGCTCAGCGTGAACCTGCTCTCATCTGTGAAGAGAACGGGGCGCCAATGGTGGACCAGACAATTCTGGTGTTCTCTGGCGGATTCCAATCGAGCTGCATAGTGCTGGGCTGTGAGCACAGGTCCCACTAGAGGACGTCAGGCAATCATGCCACCCTCATGGAGTCTGTGTCTGACAGTTTGGTCAGAAACATGCACACCAGTAGCCCGCTGGAGGTCATTTTGTAGGGCTCTGGCAGTGCTCCTCCAGTTCCTACTCACACAAAGGAGCAGATACCATTCCTGCTAGGTTGATGCCCTTCTACGGCCCTGTCCAGCTCTCCTTGTGTAACGGCCCTCTCTTGGTATCTCCTCCATGCCCTTGAGACTACTGGGAGACACAGCAAACCTTCTTGCGATGGCACGTATGGATGTGCCATCCTGGAGGAGCTGGACTGCCTATGCAACCTGAATGGGCTGCAGGTACCGCCTCATGCTACCAGTAGTGACAAGGACGCTAGCAAAATGCTAAACTAGAGAAGAATTAGTCAGAAAGTATAAGGAGAGAGCAATTGTCTGTGGCCACCACCTGCAAAATAATTCCCTTTTTTGGGGGTTGTCCTGCTGTTGCCTCTTACCTGCAGGTGCACCTATTATCACTTTAATTTGCACCAAAACAGCTGACAGTGATTCACAATTGTTTATGCTTCCTAACTGGATAGATTGATATCCCTGAAGATTAACTGACCTGGTGTTATACTGTGGTGAATATGTGTTCCCTTATTTTTTTGGAGCATTTCATAATATGGTGCTTAGTCTTAAATTATTTAAAGAATTGAATTGTGTTTAATTAATTATTCATGAATTTTTTTTTGAACACTCATATTGCAGCCTAAACCTTCATTACCATTAATTGGCTGGAATACAATAAAATCCACACCCGAAACTTGAATGTCAAATAATAATTAAGTGGCTGCGGATGCGTTTTTCTTAAAACTTTTTTCATAGACTGAAGATTCCGTAGCTTTAGAGTGTGTAGATCACGTTTTTTTCTACTCTACTTCCTTATACACAGTTTCTGCTCTATTGATACAGAGCAGGCTGCTCTGGGGAATGGTGCTCTTCAAAAACAGATCAAAGTTAAATCAATGTCTGCACAATGCATACATTGTTTTTCTAAAGAACAGAACTAAATAGCATTGTAGACCTATACAATTACTATACTACACATATATATTAAACACATATTTCATTTACGTCCACAACGAGTGCACAACCTGAATTCAAATTTCAATCATGCCTTCCAAGGCCAAAAAAGGCTTGAGTCAATTTAGCTCCAGTACCGCTTAGCCATGATCTCTGGTCATACTCTGTCCAGGATGTTTTATTGAAATGTTTAGTGCTCCTTCTCAGCCTACTTCAAAAGCAAATTGTACAGTAGCATACATAGTCACAAAAGTAGATGTGTTTATCTAATGAAAAAGCGATATCCACATCACAAAACCTTGCCTGTTAATTTGTATGTGAATAAATCGTGGCAATATCTATATCCATAGTATAAAGTCTTGTCACTTAGACATAAATTGTGTTTGCTAATACATTTATCAGAGACAGTTAGGCTAAAATGAAGGAGATTACATTTATTTAATCATTTAATCAATACTATGAGGAGTGCATTGTCTCTATATTTCAAAGAGATACATTTTTTTACATTTACCAATATTAAAAAATGTTCAATCACCAAAGTTTTACATACCAAGTAATCATCAATAGAAACAAAAATAGTCCAAGTCCAATGTACAGACGCAAAGCTATTGTGAACAGTACATGTCAGGAGTTTCATTAAGTTGAGTTTTGTAAGCCCTTCGAGTTTTCTTCTTATTTAAAGAAAACTCTTACTTGCTCATAGCATCACATTTACATTACTTCTCCTTGGCCAAAACACGGAAAACAAAAGGACTGACAGTCATATCTTTATATGAATACCATTAACATGTTACCAACCTTGTATCTCTGGCTCCACTGAGGAAGACAAATGGGCCAATTGTGTAAACATAAACCTTTCTGAACTGGTTGAAGGCACCAGAAGCGTCTTCACACTCTAGTCTTTCAACCTTTGATATTATCTCATTACACTCTGGCCTGAGCTTTGGATAGCTCCTTACAAACAGACAACAGTAGCCTACAGACACAGAATAATGTGACCAGCAGAACACCCACAGCCTATTACTATGGATAACACCAATAGTCTAAGCAGTCATAGGCAGTTCAAAGGATGTGGCAGCCAGGGTCACAAAGAGACAGTGGTGCTGTGCATTGCATTCAGGATAAGCAAATAAAAATAAAAAAACAGGTTTACCAGGCTGACAGAAAATACAACTTCCTAAAAAGTAAGAAAATAATAATTCCATTCACTGGTTGTAACCAGCGAGTAGGCCCCAATCATGACACTAAACAAACACATTTCCATATCAAAATGTACCAGTACTTCCCATTGCAAACATTTAAAGTCCTATCACAAAATGATCAGTGGTCTAAAGTTTAAATGCAAACACTTTTACTCTGTTACACGTGGTCACATACTATTTCCATAGACAGCCCAGCAAACTACAAAAAAACTACCAAATGACAATTCTTTAAAATGTAAACTGTTTTTGTAAATTAATTTGGAAAAATTGTGATGTGGACACATTAGCCAGCAGGTGTTATTTCCTCAAGAATAACTGCTGGCTCTGCCACTATTGTTAAAGTTAGCTCAAAAGGTGTATGCAAAAAGCAACTGCTCACTATTTCGTCTCTATTAGTGAGATGTCTTTGGGCCTTCAAGTACCAAACATCACTGTCTCCCCCAAAACAGTCCCATTCATTGCAAGTCAAATTGTGATTGGTTGATTCTACTGTCATTCCAAAACTCCCTTCAGACTTTTCCATATTTTATTGTGTTACAACATGAAATCCAGACGAGAAGGGCGCTAGTCAGGTATGTCTCCAAGAGCCCTATAGCAACTCTAATGTCAGTCTTCAAAAGCTAAGCTGGGAAGCCAGAAGGCTCATGTGAGACTCTGAAACCAAGTGGAATAAGATTGTATGATCCGATGAGCCCAAAATATAACTTTTTGGCTTCAACACTAAGCGCTATGTTTGGCGTAAGTCTAACACCGCAAAAAAATCCTGGGAACACCATCCCTAACATGAAGCATGGTGGTGGCAGCATCATGCTATGGAGATGCTTCTCAATGTTAAGGCCTGGAAGGCTTTTGAAGATAGACTGCTAAATTGACGCAATAAGTATAGAAATATTCTGGAAGAAAACGTGTTGAAGGCTGCAAGAGACCCTGGTCTTGGGAGAAGATTAATCTTTCCCCCAGGATAATGACCCCAAACCTGCAGCCAAATCCTCACTGGAGAGGCTTAAAAACCATAAGTCCATCATAGTATTTGCTTTTCATTATTTTGGTGTTCATGGAAAGTCAGGGAATGAAACTTCCCATGAAGTTGATATGGCCTAGCTCACTGTGTAGGTCCGTAATGTTTGTTGGTGGTGACATTTCCTTCTCCAGGGCCAGCTGAACTCCCTCAGCTAATAGCTTCTCTCCTAAGTAACCTAAGTGTACACTGAATGCATATGTATTTTTGTTTAGCTTGAGGCCAGACTTATTCTGCCTACATTAATCCTTCATGCTGCTTCTCATCGTGCTCCTTGAGAACATTTGGGTTAGCCCCAAATTTTTAAATCATCCAAATACACTCCTACCCCTTCCATTAAATTAAACAGCTGTGGCACAACTCTGTCAAACACTTGTGATGCAGAACAGATGCAGAAAGGGTGTTGAAAGTGCAAAGTTTTGAAATGTACTCATCCAGGGCAATTTGGTAAAAGGCTTTAAAAAGAAACCAGTAACTGCCATTGAGCTGGTTATGTCTGATTTTGTGGGTAATGTACGTGTAATGCTACTGTTTAATCTACTTAGTCTTTTTTTTTAGTAGTCTCAGATCCCTGTTTTTACCCACTCAGTTAGGTCCTCACTTCTCATGATGATGCCTTGGTCAGTTATTTTCTACAATTCAACTTTGATTCCGCCCCTCGGAGCCACAAGTACCCGCCTAGCAGGATGAATCACTATTTCAGCATTTCTTAGACTGTGGCAAAGATTCAGCTTTCAGCATGACAACGACCTGAAGCGATCAGCCAAGACAATACTGGAGTGGCATATTGACAAGTCTGTGAATGTCCTTGAGTGGTCCAGGCAAAACCCAAACTCAAACCCCATTGAACATCTATGGGGAGACCTGAAGATTGCAGTTCTCCGTTGCTCCTCATCGATTCTGACGGAGCTTGAGAGGATCTACATGGAAGAATGGGAGAAACTGCTCAATTCCAGTTGTGCAAAGCTGGTAGAGGCATACCCAGGAAGACTCTTTAGCTGTGATCGCTTCCATAGGCGCTTAAACAAAATACTGAATTATTGGTCTGAACACTTATTTACTAGTGTTGTCCCTGCCTTTTGCACACTGCCTGTTGCTACAACTGATCAGATGGTTTAGTGAGGTTCTCAGATCTACCCTGCCAGAGTCGGTAAAGGGACTGGCAGAGCGCCGAGAAGATAATCAAACTTGACTATCTTGAGGAAATAAAGGTCTTAACAAGGTTTCCATAGGTGAACCTGCAGAAGGATCATTAATGGGTGGTCAACCGCCAGTAATGGGCCACGCAGCGGATTTGCCCTCAGTCTCTGCTGGGGTTCGGGTGACCTCCCCGTTATGAGGTAGTGGAGGGTATATGCAGGTATACGCCATATACACATTTTTTATGTCAGCAGGCAGTATACTGATGCGTATCAATGTAGTACAGTGAAAGTATATGCAATATACATTATTTTTTTAGTAGATAAAGCACACAAAAAGTAGTACACAAAAGCCAATCGTATGTGAAATAATTACAAACACAACATTTTAAAAACGACTAGTAAAGAAATGTGCACAAGACCGACGAATGAAATTGCTCTGATTGGTCATTGTGGGTCATTCAGAACCTTATGTTTTCTTCACTTCAGTCAAATACTTTTGCTTGCCATATTTGTAACAACACTATTGTTAAATTGTTGTTTAGCATCCATCGACCTACATGTTTCAAACTTTGCTATGAATGTTTTTATCTGTTTGTTCATTCCTCGCCAGTAAACACTTTCTCTTGCCCGCTTAAGGTATTCTTCTATTCCTAGGTGAGAGTAGTGAATACGAGGGGTTCTCAACTTTGAGTGTGTCAGGAATAATGTCTCTCACCTCTGAATAAGATCCCATTTTGTACGCTCAATTCCTCCTGGAATGCGTAATAGTGCATGACCTCATGTGGTGTGTCTTTCTTGTTTTGTGGCCACCCATTCTGAATGGTTTTGATCAGTGTTTCGTATTCCTTTGTAGAAGATCGAATAGCACCAAGGCCTAGTCCACACGTACATAGGTATTTTTTTAAAACGGGGGTTTTTCTATGCGTTTTGGCCTTTTGTCCACACGCAAACGGCGTTTTAGGTCACTGAAAACGGACCTTTTGAAAAACTCCTTCCAGGGTGGAGATATTCAGAAACTCTGTTTACAGTATACAGTACAGTATTTACTGTAAACAGAGTTTCTGAATACCTTTTAATTTTAGAAATGCTTCTTCATGCATTTTTGTCCAGTCCCACATGTTCTTTATGTTTTCTCAGAATTTCACAGCTGTCTGATAAATGATCGTAGAACTTGGACAAATAATTCACCATGAAGTCTGAAGTCTCTGTACTCCTTTGACATCTGTCGGTCTTAGCATGTCTTTCAGTGTTCTAACCTTTTCCATGTTGATCTGCTGTGAGTAAATGGCCAATGTAAGGAACTTCCTCCTTCCTCAGTCTTAACTTCAACTTTATATTTTTCCCTCTACAGCGGATCATGAACTGTCATCATTTCTTGTCCTGGTCTTGGTGTGCTGTGTCTCTTTTTCTCACCCTCTCCCGTGATCAGCACATCGTCTGCTATGACATACATGCCAGTTAAGCCCCCAAGTGCTTGGCTGAGTTTTCTTTGGAATATTTCAGGTGCTGGGCTGATTCCCATTGGAATCCTTAGCCATCTGAACTTACCAAATGGGGTAGAGAAGGCAGTCAAAAAGCTTGATTCCTCTTCTAACTGAACATGCCAGAACTGTTCTTCACATCACACACTGTGAACACTTTGGCTTTGGACAGGTCGTCAATCGTTGGGAGGGAAAAATGACCCCGCTTTAGCGCTTTATTCAATGGTCTCGGATTGATGCATATCCTTGTTCTACCATTCAGTTTCTGAACTGTCACCAGGCTGCTTATCCAGTCAGTGCTTCTCTCTACAGGTGAAATGAGATTTATTTTCTGCAGATCTGTTAACTGTTCCTTCAGTGGCTTCATCATGGCAACTGGAACTCTCCTATTAGAAAGCTTGACCGGCTCTACTTTGGGGTCAATTTCAACTTTGCAGATTCCTTCTAGGCAACCATCCCCTGTGACTGTATCTCTGTACTCTTCCAGTATCTGTTCTTATGTCCATTTGCCCTCATTTGGCTTTTCATGTGTCACAATACTGTCTATGGCTAGAATATTCTCATACAGCACCTTCACTAGATTCATGCCTTGGACTGCCTTACTGCCCAGTAGTGGCACTGTAGAGCCCTCATCTACCACCATGAACTCCAGCTGGTACAGTTTTCTATTTCTAGGGTTTCTCAGTTTAATACTACTTGTCCCCAACGGCTGTAGTTTGCTCTTGTTGTACATTACTAGCACTTTGTCAGTAATTTTTTATCTGTATGACAGTGTTTAATAGATTTATTTGAATTATATTACAGCTAACTCCACAGTCTAACAGAAATTTCACAAGTTCTTTACCTAACAGCATAGCTGCATACAGCTGACTACGTCTCTTGATATTGTCATCCCTTACTGTAACAATTCTATTGTTAATTGTTGTTGTTGCAACATGGATGCTGTAGAATTTGACACACGCATGTTAAGAGAACGGGAGCGTTAGGTGCCTGGGGTAATCTAGTTGGGCAGTTGTAGAGTTGTGAGTGGTGGAGTTGTCTAATAAAAGTGCTATGCAGCTTAATGCATTAACCTCCTGAGACCCTGTGTCCGCATATGGAGACATTTTAGGCTTCCTGCACCAAAAATCTGGTCTTAGGAGGTTAACAGTCCTTTCTGTATAGTCAGTCGAAGGCAGAACAGAATGAAATATGGTGGCAGCGGTAACAACACTCAGCTAGTGAAATGTTTTTTTTTACCAAAAACTGTGAGAGGGTATTCAGGCGCTCAGCTAGCTGAGTTAGCTAGGAAGTGGCTAACTTGGAAATTGTGGAAAGAGGAATTTCAGTTCTATGTGGATCTCACCATGACAGAGGATAAACCAGCTCTGAAGTTGAAACTTTTCTAGTATCTTATCAGTGAGAGTGGTAAGGAACTCTGGGAAACGTTGATGAGCCATGTGATTTCGGACCAGAGGACTGTGGATGTCATGTTGGCAAAATTGGTTGAGCACTGTGACCACTGTAACTATCAGGGGTGCAGGAGGTGCAGTTGCACCAGGGACCACGGTGGGTGGGGAGCCCGTGCTTGGCCTCTATCACAAAATTATTTTCTAGGACTATTTTTATATTGTGTGTTTCTATGCTGTTATCACAGTCAGACGTCAGCTGGTAGGTGAATCTACAGCAGGATCGGCTTTACATGCGTATATACTGCTTCTTATTTTTTCACGTGGGGGGGGTGGATCTGATTGAATCCAATCAGATCCACCATAGTAAGGACTTGTACAGTACACAGTATCTAAGTACATTATGTATTTTTGCTTTGAATCAATTTGTCAATGGGGCGGTTTGGCAGTACTCCAACATTAACTGGCTTAGGTAGCTAGCTAACGTTTTCTACCTAACTTTAGTGTTGATGATTTTTGAGTTTTGGAAATTGTACCAAATTCAGCTGGAAAATGCGGGCAGCTAGCTGAAACACCTGAACTCAATATTTAGTAGTCCACATACTTTTGGTCATATAGTGTATGCAGATATGTTTGTTAAAAATAATGATATTTCTCTTGACCAAGTGATGCTGAATGTAAATTATTTTAAATCATTGTCCCTTGGATAAACTACAGCTTATTAACCTATCCTTTGCAATATTGCCATTGAATCCCTTTTTACACTACAGGGTCTTATTTATTATTGTACATTTCAGCACAGTTTATGGCAACCAGCAACTGTGTTGAATGACTTGGTTAATCTTGGCTCTGTGGTGTGATGAGAGGTATTAGTAGGAACCCAGAACATGCTGTAAAAACACAATGGTGGTTTACATACTACAGGACTAGGTTAACCCTGAACCAAGTCAAGTATACATCACTTGGCCTGGATTTGCATTCACCATCCTGGCTTTCCATGTTAGAAAGGTCAGTGTGAAGAAAAGCTGTACAGCTTGGGTTGGCTTTGACTAAAAGACCAATTGGGATCATTTAAGGGCATTCAGAGTCTCTGTCATAATTTCTTGTATAATCTGTCACACAGGGCACAATTTCCTTATTGAACAAACCATTTGGAAAAAAATGACAAAATTATACCACCACTACACCGCTGACAAGGATTAACTGTGAGAAACCGATACATATTTCTGTTTTCTGTTTTCAATAAATTGGCACAAACTTCTAAAAACGTGTTTACTTCGTCATTATGGGGAATTGTATGTAGACTGATTCTAAATTATGTCTATAAATCAACAAAATCTGGAGAAAAAGTGAAAGGGTCTAAATACTTTTCAAAGACACGCAGCTGAGATGGTTTCAAAAATATGCAATATGAAAATACATCTTAATATTGTGATTGAATGTGAATTTGATTAATTGTGCAGCTGTACCACACACTGTCAAGCCTTGATGAAGAGGTTCTGAATTAATGTGGTTAGGTTCTGGCTGTGATTTTATCTGCTGCAAAACAGAGATTTCCTATTTACTGTAGGTTGTAAGCGCTGATAGTACGTTCACTAATGTGTCAACCTCCTAACCTCCTTCAGGGAACTAGGGTTATAGACAAAAGTTAAAGGAAGACTAAGTACAACAAAATACTCAGTGGGCCGGTTTCACAGACACAGATTAAGCTTAGTCTAGGACTAAAACAACATGGTCAATGGAGTTTTCTATTGAACTTAATTTTTTAGTCCTAGAAAAGGCTCAATCCGTCTGTGAAACCGGCCCTATAACTCCGGAGGATCTAAATACATATCCCCATAAACTGTCTGAGATTAAATGGTATGTACAGTTAAGTCCAGAAATATTTGGACACTGACACAATTTTCATAATATTGTCTCTGTACGCCACCACAATGGATTTGAAATGAAACAACCGAGATGCAATTGAAGTGCAGACTTTCAGCTTTAATTCAGGGGTTTGAACAAAAATATTGAATGAAACATTTAGGAATTGCAACCATTTTCATATGCAGTCCCCTTATTTCAGAGGCTCAAATGTAATTGGACAAATTAACACAATCATAAAAAAAAAATGTTCATTCTTAATACTTTGTCGAGAATTCTTTGCAGGCAATGACTGCTTGAAGTCTGGAACACATGGACATCACCAAACGCTGGGTTTCCTCCTTTATGATGCTTTGCCAGGCCTTTACTGCAGCTGTAGTAAAGGCTTGGTAAAGCATGTGTTCATAGGTCTTTCTGTCTTAAGTTTTGTCTTCAGCGAGTGAAATGCATGCTCGATCAAGTTGAGATCAGGTGATAGAGTCAGCAATTGCAGAATATTCCACTTCTTTGCCTTGAAAAACTCCTAGGTTGCTTTCGCAGTATGTTTTGGGTCATTGTTCATCTATAAAATGAAGCGCCGTTCAGTCAACTTCACTGAATATGGCTGAATCTGAGCAGACAGTATATCCCTATTTACTTCAGAATTCATCCGGCTTCTTCGGTCTTCTGTCACATCATTAATAAATACTAGTGCCATTGGAAGCCATGCATGCCCATGCCATCACACAGCCTCCACCGTGTTTTACAGATGATGTGGTATGCTTCGGGTCATGAGCCGTTCCAAGCCTTCTCCATACTTTTTTCTTCCCATCATTCTGGTACAGGCTGATCTTAGTTTCATCTGTCCAAGGAATGCTGTTCCAGAACTGGGCGGTCTTTTTTAGATGTTTTTTTGGCAAAGTCTATGAAAAGTCTTATGAATTCTGGCTTATGAATGGTTGGCACCTTGTGGTGAACCCTCTGTATTTGCTCTCGTGAAGTCTTCTCTTTATCGTAGACTTGGATAATGACATGCCTACCTCCTGGAGAGTGTTCTTCACTTGACTGGATGTTGTGAAGGGGTTTTTCTTTACCATGGAAAGGATCCTACGATCATCCACTGCTGTTGTCTTCTGTGGACGTCCAGGCCTTTTTATGTTGCAGAACTCACCAATGCGTTCTTTTTTTCTCAGAATGTACCAAACTGTTGATTGGGCCACTTGTAATGTTCCTGCTATCTCTCTGCTGGATTTTTTTTTTGCCGTCTACGGATGGCCTGTTTCACTTGCATTGAGAGCTCCTTTGACCGCATGTTGTGGGTTCACAAAAACAGCTTCCAAATGCGAATGCCACACTTGCAATTAACTCCAGACCTTTTACCAGCTTAATTGATGAAGAAATAACAAAGGAATAGCCCACACCTGTCCATGAAACAGCTTTTGAGTCAATTGTCCAATTACTTTTGATCCCTTGAAAAAGAGGGGGCTACATAATAAAAAGCTGCAGCTGTATTTCCTAAACCCTTCCTCCAATTTGGATGTGAATACCCTCAAATTAAAGCTGAGAGACTACTTTAAGCCCATATTCATTATTTAATTGTAACTTGAATATATTTTGGTAAACAGTCAAAATAACAAAACTTGTGTCAGTGTCCAATTATTTCTGGACCTAACTGTAGATGTTGCATGGTTTTTCACTGGTAAAACTTGAAATGTGGAAAAAACAAACATGTTTATTGAGGTAAAAAACACATACTCAGAACAGATGAGCAGATGTTTTGAGATCTTTAGTCTGGGATAAAAAAGTTCTGAAAAAAGTCAGATCCACAGCACATCATAAAAATATTGTTAAACTTAAGGTGATTTATTTTCTTTTCCATAGATGGAACTCGATGAAGATGACGCAAATGGGTGCAGCAACCAAATCTTTTTTAAATGAATTAAATGTAAAATATGGACTTGAAAATAAATGTGAAGTTTGAGTAACATTTTTATTTGGTAAAAACTTTTTTCTAAATAAAACTCTACTAATTAATCAGGTATCGCACATAATATTTGAAAATCTTTATTGACATACAGTAGAGTACATGTTTCTTTTAAGCTACTTTTGTAACATTTAAATAGCACACAAATAAATGAGTGTACACAGTTCTTTAAAGCTCAACCAGCAATAGAATCACATTTAAACACATACATACGATAACTTTACAGTTTTAGGTTCTTGTGTAATGCACGTTCTGGTGCTATCAGAGGAATAACCTGTGTGTAAATGTAACAATTATATTCTATTGCATTTTTATATTTTTCTTTTCATTGCAAAGCACACTGAATTGCTTCTATGTATGAATTGTGATATATAAATAAACTTCCTTGCTTGCAATTCTTGGAATCACAGCCCTCTGTCATGCACAGTGACCATTTATGGAATGTTGTACTAGTTATTCTCATTCCCGCACTTAAACCTCTCAAGAATTGGTGACAAAGCAAATCCTGGCTCAATGCCTGAGCTGACATATTTATTTGAAGTATAATTAATTACTTAACCAAGCCTGAAGAAACCTCAACTCTGCCCCCTGTCTTCAGTGACAGTGATTTCTGTAAAAGGTATGTACAGTAACACATTCCTCTGATCCAGCCAGTGTTACATTGAACCAGGATTGTACACATCAGTCCAAATTCAAGATAATGGCAGGTAAGCCATATCATACTGTTTGTCAAGAATGAATCATAAACAGTATTTTAGTCATGTTTGAATTTTAAAACTAATACATACAAACAGTATTTTAGTCATGTTTGAATTTTAAAACTAATACATACAAACAGTATTTTAGTCATGTTTGAATTTTAAAACTAATACTTACATACTTGTGAACCCTTGAACTGTTACACCTTGGAAAAATCTTTATGTGATTAAAACACCAGCACTATTTCATACATGCTTAACAATATTGTGAAACATACTGAAGATATTTTCCATATGAAAGGATGTTTGTATTCACTCAGCCTAACCAATCCCATAGTCATATTTACGCAATGTCCATAACAGACAAGGTTTGACAATTTTTTTTTTTAAAGTTGGCTCCCTAGTGGATTTCCCAAACACATACAACACAGAGACACACATTAAAACACACAGACTCACCTCAAAACAACATACAAATAAACTATACAGCATAGTTTATGGCCTGTGTTTTGACTGTTGCGAAACAAAATACTGTATTTTGATTTGTGTTGCATTCATTTATACGACTAGGTTCAGAATTATATACTAAAGAATTCTTTTGGATCCAATGAAGGCTCTCTCATTTTTCAGGTGTCCTGTTGAATCTAGAAAGAGCCCTTGGACCACAAGTCCACCTACGTTAGCTGAATGGTGGCTACCTAATTCTAGCAAGGTGGTTTGCTAGCTAGCATTGAAGGTTGTGTCAGAATTACATCAATTAGGCATATGAATTGAGTAGAGAAATATAAAATGTAAAAATTTATTACAATAAGTTTCTATTCCAATTTTAACCATTGCAATAAGCTGACTCCTTAATACAAATTTGCTATGCTCAAATCTTGATACACAGCTTACCTGCTGTTATGATGCTAGCACAGCCATAGATACACCCACAAGTGAAGCACTCTGGGCGATGCTAACGGTGGCTATCCAAAATTTCGTGAACAGTGTGAATGTCGCTAGCATCGCCAAGAGTGCTTTGCTTGTAGCATACTTGTGGGCGTGTACAATAAAATCAATGACCCGATGTACAAACACTGCACAGAGTTCTGAATCTTTGGCCCAATCCCAATGTCCCCCCTACACCCTCACAGACTTAACTGACGTCACCTGGTAAGTGATTGAGTGCAAGAGACTGCAAGGGCTCAAAATGCTATAAATAGTAATGGGACAGCACTTTGCGACTTTATCATTTTACCTTGACGACGCTGAAACATGTTGCACACTATTGTGTGTTTGAGACTTTTTATTTTACATTTTTTACTTTCTTTGCGGCCAAGGCATTTAATAGACCGACTGCCTGATTTATGTCTTGCAGGCTCTTGTCCTACATAATAATAATCTATATTTGCATCGTTAAGCAAAAACTACAATAAAAAGTTGAATAAACTAGATGTGTAATAAGGTGATTACAATCCTCTGATTTCATGTGTTCTATGTGCCATCTTATATCCTTGTTAATGTAGTGTAGTTTACCTTTCTTCTCTTATAAGGCGGGTTTTCAGGGATTTTTCTCTAGCTTCCAGGCTTCCCCTGGTAACCCCTGTGTTTCGCATCACAACGCTATGAACTATGGGCAATTCCCTCAGGCAAAGTCTACGGAAATGCGGACTTACGAAAAGGGTGCATAAAGGGCTCAAATGCCCTAGAGTGTTTCCACTGGTGGCAAACACTGGTGTTTAACCCTAAAGTCCAGATTTTTTTCTGTTTCCACTGACACGGGCCAGAGCCAGTCAGCCACTAGGCCATGGCCGAGTTGCCCGGCTCTCACTTGGTGCCAAGCCCAAGACTTTAGGACTCACGCCTGATGTCCACCAGATACGTCAAAATTTAGAGTATGTTATTTTTGTCGGATGTCCTGTACATATATTTTCGTACTTGACGCACGTGTGCTTTCGCAAGGTATACGGATGGAAGCAGGGAGATTATTTTTGCAGTCTCTAGAGAACCTGCTCTATACGACCAAAGTGCATAGGGCCTATTGCCACCAGGACATCAACTCCAAAAATGCTGCCTGGAGCAGGATTGCTACTACAGTTATATCTGCGCAGTTGAATGAGATAGCCTGTTATAATTGTGAAAAACAGATGCTGGTGATTCAGCTAAGTTAGAGAATGGTTCGCATTGTACAGTAGTTGTTACAATGTTACTGTAGCCACTTGAATTATTTTATTCAGCAGATTATCACATTTAGCCTGAACAATGTAGATTTTACATTGTAAATAATATAACGTTTGATAAACCCGCAATTTTTTAAATAGTCGGCTGTGGTCATATGCTATGTGCTGCCACCTACTCCTTTCATTGGAAACTTGAACTTCAGTCGTACCATCGCAACAGTAAAACCACACACAAGTTGAAATTATTGAACGCATGCGTTACGCCAAACGCACCGCAATGCAACATCGCATTGGAAGCATACATTTTTGGATTGCTTCATTGACAATGAATGGCTTCCCGCGCAACGCAACGAGTTTGACGTATCTGGTGGGCATCAGGCGTTAGGGCAGGGTTTGCGGAATGATGCGTGACGTGGTGTGAAAACGCGGCATGTTGTTCTATTCGAATGGCGATGTGTATCGTTTGCTTTAGGCTTCTCGTAATGGTTTTCATCCGATCTAACAAACAGATCTGATAAAACAGTACAGGGAAGCAAAGACTCAGAACGGAAAGATTTGGAATGATACGATGCCATTGACTCAATAGAAAACCTTGAGCGCTGAGACGGAGACGTAGGCTAGTCTGCATAACCTATAACAACAGAATTTACATCAGAATTCTCCCAAATTCTTCTATTAAAGGTAGATAGTTTTGACAAAATACTTATTAAACTGGTTTAGTTGCAGTGTCACGAGTGTAGGTGGAGAAGGAGACGGTCAAAGGAGTTTGAGGAAGAAATTATGTTTTACTAAAATTCAAATGCTGTATTGTAAACAAACTGAGCATGGCGTTATTGTTTATTTTACTACCAGAAAAATATCGCCTTTTATTTTTAGTAACCGGAAAACCAAATCGCGTTGAAAGTTTACTCCTCCCTCCCCACGTGAGCCCCTCCTTAAGTCCTTGGTACCAAATTTATAGTGGAAACGGAAAAGTCTGGAGCCAACATTAGCATAAATCACTGGATGTGATTTAACGAGAACGCGCTTCATGGTCCGTGAGTGCGAACATTGGGATTGGGCCTTTGTTTCCTTGTCCTGTTCTTTGTCGCCCTTTTCTACAATGCAAATCAATAAGTTTTTCATTGACATGGTGCCGCTGTGGAGAACAAGCCGTTTCCCTGATTATCATCAGTATATTAAAACAGGAATGCCATAATCGATGTTCAGCATGCAATCCTGAAACCATTCCTTCTCTACATGACCTTAGAAAATGGGAAAAAACAACTTCTAGGCATGCTGATAGTCTAACCATCCACATGGACTGTTCTCTACATTGGGTTGCAGCAACTCCCCCAACACATGATACTGTCCACTCACTTTTCCCCCAACGGGACATATCCCTTCGACTCCAAAAGTCAAATATTTTGGAGTATATTTTGTCTTGAATATTTCAAGACAATCTACAGCTAACAGAGACTGCAAAGAAATAATTAAATTATTGTGCAGAGAACATAGTTCACGATCGCATTCCTGACATAAATCCGCAAGGGCATGAAGGTTTTTTTTTTTTTTTTTTTTTTTACTTTTTCTAGCCTTTTTTATCATATATATTGCGCCATATCCAGGATCTGGATACGCCAAGCACAAAGACGGACATATCAAATAGCCGATATACAGGTGCTGGTCATATAATTAGAATATCATAAAAAAGTTGATTTATTTCAGTAATTCCATTCAAAAAGTGAAACTTGTATAATGTATACATTCATTCCACACAGACTGATATATTTCAAGTGTTTATTCCTTTTAATTTTGATGATTATAACTGACAACTAATGAAAACCCCAAATTCAGTATCTCAGAAAATTA